>PISX010028947.1:0-20628 GCA_004024625.1 Mellivora capensis | reverse complement strand
GCAACCCTCAGTTTGTTTTGTGAGTTTAAGAGTCTCTTATGGTTTGTCTCCCTCCTGATCCCATCTTGTTTCATTTATTCTTTTCCTATCCCCAGACCCCCCACGTAGCATTTCCACTTCCTCATATGATAGTTGTCTTTCTCTGATGGAATATCTTTCTCTGATAGAATAAAGTCCTTTTTCAAGATCCTTTTTAATTCCTTTGTTTCTGTGAGTTTTCCCCCTTTAAAAATTTTTGTTTTGAACCAACTGAGCCACTCAGGCACCCGCTCATTGTGGTTTTGATTTGCATTTCCCTGCCGACTCAGGTTCAGCATCTTTCTTGTGCTTCTTGGCCTTTCGTGTATTTTTGGAGAACTGTCTGTCAAAGTCCTTCGCCCATTTTAAAATAGGGTTGTTTCTGTATTATTGAGTTGTATGAGTTCTTTATATATTGGATACAATTTCCTTATATTTGTAAATAGTCTCATTTCTATGGACTGTGAAAAAAATTTTTTTTTGTTTTGTACTTTCTTTCCTAATTTGAGATTTATCTTATTATCTTATTAATGATGTTTTTCCTGTTTTCTAATACATAAAATTTTTTTTAATGGTTCAATTTCATTCTTTTACATGTAGCTGTCCAGTTTTCCCAGCAGCATTTTTTTTTTAAGATTTTATTTATTTGACAGAGAGAGATCACAAATAGGCAGAGAGGCAGGCAGAGAGAGAGGAAGGGAAGCAGGCTCCCCACCGAGCAGAGAGCCCGATGCGGGGCTCAATCCCAAGACTCTGGGATCATGACCTGAGCCGAGAGCAGAGGCTTTAACCCACTGAGCCAACCAGGCCCCCTAATACATAAAATTTTTATCTTTATAAATTCCTTCCATATTTCCTTCTACTTCCTTTAAACTTATATATTTTCATGATTTTTGTTAGAAGCATTAAAACTGTAACTTTGTCCCTAAAGTCTTACTTTAACTAAATCCCATGGGTTCCAAAAGCTAGTGCTATCACAGAGTACCAGAAATTCTTTACTTTTAGATTATATTTCTTCTTTGATCCAGGAGTTATTGAGACAGATCTTACAAACTGTTGGTAAGAGTAACTTTATATTTCTAATTTTGTTATTAAATCCTAGCTGTATTTCACTGTGTTCAGAGAACATGGTATCATTTCTACTTACTTGGACTTTACTGTGGCCTAATATTTTGTTATTTTTCCTGATTGATCTATGGACACTTAAAAAGAATGTATGTTCACTATTACTAGTATACAGAACTGAATACATATCTAGTAGGTAGATTTGATGGTGTGTTTCATCCTTACTAAATTTGTCCACTTGGCCTGACTTTGACTGAAAGGATTAATTAGTGTCCTCTCCTACTTTCTTCTTCTGTTTTCCTATTTGCTCAAGGAAATTTGATGCTATAATATTTGATACATATGTATTTATAACTATGTCATCTTCATTTTGAAATGTATACCTTAGAATTATACAGTGTCCTTCTCTGCCATGTTTAATGGTGTGATGTGGCCTGAATTTTTGTCTGTTTTTAGTTTCCATTTGTCTAGTATAATTTATCCAAACTTTCATTAAATTTTCTGAGCCACTTAAGTGTCTCGGAGTCTCTTAAGTACAGAGAGTTGAGTTTTTCTTTGAGACTCGATGTAAAAGCCTTTTTCTTTTATGAGTTAAAACTCATATACATATATTGATAGGATATATATTTGTTTTTTGCTCTAGTTTTATCTTGTAATCATTTTGTTCATTTATTCATATATATGTGTGTATATATATATCTGTGTGCCTTAAATCTTAAGTCTGGTATTATATAAATTTATTTTTTGTCTCTCTAACTACAAATTAAATTCCACAAGGGATGATTTGTATGTATCTGACTCCCCCCCCACCACCAATTTTTTCATAGTTACTTAGAAGTGTGCCAGTCACATAGTAGGTACTCAATAAATATGCATTAAATCACCTCATCAAACCAAAGTTCTGATAAGAGAAACATCAATATTCCCCTCAAAAGAATACTATTTCTGTTCTCTCTCTGGTGGAACTCTGAGCATATAGAAAATGAAAAATGATTCATTGACTGCTTACAGGAACACTGGGTTAGAAAGGAAAGGAGCAAAAAAGACCTTAAAATTTTGAAACCAACACTTACTCACTAATAAGTCTGTACGATAGTCAAGCAACAATATCAGTATAAAGAATGCAAATATTCATATGACTATAGGAAAAAAAGGACATCAATTAGGAACAAAAAAAAAATCAACTTACATGGGCCATGTTTTTAAGAATTCAATGTATTAGTCCTCTCCTTAGTTCCACTTTAGAAGAAACTCTCAGCGCAAAGAAAAACATTGCTGGATGAGAGGGATTAAAAAAAAAAAAAAGACATGAGATGATCCTGCTTCTTAGCTCCCAAAGTGCTAATACAGAATGACATTCTTCTCCCCTCTTCATGTCTACTATGCCCAGTCCCCACAGACTTCTTAGACACTGATTTTGGATGTGTAACAATGCTATTCTTTCCTCCTACTCTAGGTGTTTCTAAGGTGAATGCAGAATTAGTGAGGTAGAGAACAACTATGAGACACCAGGCCTTTCCTAAGTAATCTGTAAAACCAATGTGGAGCTGAACTCACAACCCCAAGACCAAGAATCCCATGCTCTACTGACAGAGCCAGTCAGGTGCCCCCAACCAGGCCTTTCTTAAAGCTCAGACTTGGTGTGACCTTGTGTGTGATGTGGAGTAGACATTGTCTGTGACCACGGTAGTAACTGTGATTCTATGATACTTGGTGATGTGTTTGAGCTCTACAGATAACTGTTGGGGATGAGGGTTAAGTGGGTATAAGGGGGGGTTGTGATTGGGGAGTGGTGGGTTTTGTATTACTATATAGGTGTCTGGGTCTTAGGCTGTGCGATTATGATAAACGTGGGTTGGATTATGTCTTTTTGGCTTTGTGTTGTATGAATCTACAGTTGGATACTGGAATGTCTCCCTAACTGCCTGATTGTGTGAACCTGGGTGTAACGCTTTGTGTAATTGTGCTCCCGAATCCAGTCGACTAACCGCCAAATACACTTAGTCCGGAGACAAAATCATTAGTCCGGGGACAAAATCTCCTTCATGCACTTACAACCCCCCAAACTATCCTCCCTAGAGCAGCTCCCGCACTTCAGAGGCCTAACACTCCAGACACTCCTCTTGCCAAGGCCTGGAGCTCCAGGAGTCCTTACCTTCAGCACCCTCAGGAAGGGCTCTGGTCCAAATTCTGATTCGCATTCCACGGGAGACCGCACGCCTAGCCTTGCACGCTCCGCTGGTTGGGTAAAAAGCCCTCAACTGCCTCAGCAGCCGACCACTCTGCCAACGTTTCTACCGGAAGTAGCTTTGAACCGCTGTGTCCTCTGGGAAACGTAGTCCGAAAGGAAAGCACCGGAAAGCTGAAAGAGGTAAATCTTCCGCTGCATTTCGGAATGAACCTGCGCAGTTTCACCCCGAACTTGGAATGACTTTACAACCTCTCCCCTTCCAAGGCTCAGATCCGAAATGTGGGTCTGATTTCGGGACCTCGGATTTCTCTGAGGGCGGATTTCAAGCCTGGCACCGTAGCTGTCCCTACCCCCCCAAGGTGGACGCGCACGTGCTGTAGTTTGAGAATTGTTATCAGAGGCGGAGAGATCCGGCCTTCGTCTGTAAGGTGGCACTGCGGCCTGTGTTTTCTGAGTCCGAAGATGCGAGTGGCCGAGGACGAGTTTGATAGGCAGGGAGAGGATGTGTGTGTTACACCGACTGTGTCCTGAGTGAGGAAATTAGTTTGTGAAACGTTTTTGAGACCGTTTGAAATAGTGGTCGTGCTGTATACCCGTATAGGGCCGCGCGCCCTATTGTGAAGTGGTGTATTATAACGTGGCTTAGGCGCGAGGGGCAATTTGAGACCTGTGATTGATTACGCATGCTTGTGGGTGGCGCGTCTGTGCGGGCAGTGAGTTTGTAACGTTCTGTGGGAAGCTGTTTGTGTTGGGTCTATTTATGACTAGCAGGAGCGGTTGGCTGTGGTAGGTGTCTGTCTTGAGAAGGGAGGAGGCTGGTCTCCCTGATGGATGAAATGGATCCCTGGGCCAGGCGGAGCTGATCCTGAATCTTACGTGAGTGCGTGGAAGAGGAGTGAAGCAACATTGTAGGGTCTAAGTGTGTATGAGAAACCAGAACTGAGAAGGGTGGAAACTAATACAGATTATCGGCCGGAAGAGGCAAATCTCCTATCTCAAAGTGCCATGTGAAGAAATTTATCTGTGAGAACAAGTGGTTGTGTTTCTGGGTCTGATTCTTTTTTTTTTTTTTTTTAAGATTTTTGTTTACTTATTTAACAGACAGAGATTACAAGTAGGTAGGGAGGCAGGCAGAGAGAGGAGGAAGCAGACTCCCCGCTGAGCAGAGAGCCCGATGTGGGGCTCCATCCCAGGACCCTGGGACCATGACCTGAGCCGAAGGCAGAGGCTTAACCCACTGAGCCACCCAGGCGCCCCTGTGGATCTGATTCTTGATCACATGTATGAGTTGGTTTGCATTTGATATTGTCCAAGATGTTGAGTGAGATATCCAAAGTATGAGAAAGTGGTTTGTGGCTGTACCCAAGTCTGTATGAATTGTATGACAGTGCAAGGGCAGGTGATTAAACGTTGTGACTTTGAGGTTGATGTATGTGAGTTTTAACTGAGTATGACTGGGAGATCATGTGAGAGATCTGGTAAATTTGTTTTTGTGTGTTTGAGTGCAACTTATGCAAGTTAAAATCTGGATGGAAGATAATGTGTGTGGTTGTGATCTGGATGTAGTAACTATGAGAGACTGCAGAATTGTGAGTGTGAGATTGAGTCGACCTCTTCATCATCATCTTCATACATCAACCTCATCTTCTAAAAAGACGATGATAGTTAGGCTTCCTGAAGTGTAGGTTTTACTTAAAAATTAAGTTTCCAATGGAAATTTTTTTTAAGGTTTTATTTATTTATTTGACAGAGATTACAAGTAGGCAAGAGAGGCAGGCAGGGAGAGAGAGGAGGAAGCAGGCTCTCCGCAGAGCAGAGGGCCGGATATGGGGCTCGATCTCAGGACCCTGTGATCATGACCTGAGCCGAAAGCAGAGGCTTTAACCCACTGAGCCACCCAGGCGCCCCTCCAATGGAAATTTTTTTAAAGATTTATTTATTTGATAGATCACAAGTAGGCAGAGAGAGGGGGAGAAGCAGGCTCCCTGCAGAGCAGAGAGCTGATACAGGGCTCCATCCCAGGACCCTGAGATCGTGACCTGAGCAGAAGGCAGAGGCTTAACCCACTGAGCCACCCCACTGAGCCACCCAGGTGCCCCTCCAATGGAAATTTTTTTAAATTTACTTAAAATGTGGATTTTAAAAATATGAAATAACTTATTGCGATGAATGCAAAATGATCATGAAAGATTTTTTAAAAATCTGTTACAGGGAGTAAGTATTTCACTTAGTGGAAGTGAAATAGATGAGAATTCTAAGTCTTAGTTGATCTGTGTTAGTGAAAGGTTCTAGTCAAGTGAACAAAAGTCTAACTTGAATAATAAAAAGTCATGGACTGTCAGTCAATTCTCAGACTTGACCCAGTATACAGACTCAGAACACCTTGAATGAAAAACTCTGCTACATTGCTGAAAATTTATGCTGGTAATTTTCCCCCTTGCCTTCCTAAAGGAACCCACAGCCTTTACTAGGGAGACCATACTTTGAGGAAAAGGAAAAAATCAGACTGTGGACACTGGCTTTGAGCTGACACTAATTCCAGGAGACCCAAAACCTCACTGGTCTACCAGTCAGGGTAGAGGCTTAAGGAGGTCTGTGATCAATGTTAAGGTCCATCTCACAGCAGACCCAGCATGTCCCTGAATCCATCCTGTGGTTTTCCCCCCAGTTCTGGAATGGATAGTTGAAACAGACATACTCAGCACTGTCTCTCTGGCTGCTGAGTGAGGAAAGGACAAGTGGAAACTACTAAAACTACCTCTACCTAAAAATAAATAATAGACCAAAAGAAATACTGCATTCCTGGAGAGACTGCAGGCAGAGATTTGTGCCACCACTAAGAACTTAAAAATGCAGGGGTGATGAATTCCCAGCATATCCTCATTCAACTTGCCTATTTGGCCTCTGCAGACAAGAGAAATTTTGGAGAATGACAATGGGTTAAGCTGGTGGTGACTCCAGCTGCAGCTGTTTTACTAGATGTGTTTTCATTACCTGAACAAATTAACACATTCCTTGGTACCTGCTATGTGATTACTGATGTTAATTTTTCCCCCTCCATCCCTGTTAATAAAGACAACCAGAACCAATTGTTTTCACTTGGCAAAAACAAGTAAATAACTTCAGTATCCTACCTCGGGGTACATCAGCTCCCCAGCCCTATAATTTAGTTTCCATGTATAATAATTTAGTTCACAGGGATCTTAATTCTCTTTCCCTTCCACAAGATGTCATATTGGTCAATTACATTGATGACATTATGCCATTGGACCTAGCGAGCAAGAAATGACAATCACTCTATAGATTTACTGATAAGACATCTGGATGTCAGGGTTGGGAAATAAATCTAACAAAAACTTAAGAAGCCTTCTGTTACCTCAGTGAAACTTCTAGAGATCCAGTGGTGTGGGGCATGTCATGATATCCCTTCTAAGGATGAAGGGCAAGTTGTTGCATCTGGCTCCTACAACTAGAAAAGAAGCACAAAGCCTAGTGGACCTCTGGATTCTGGAGGCAACCTAACCTCTTCCTCACTGGGGTTGTTGTGCCTGAGTTTTCGCGACCGAGAGACCACCAAGGAGCCAAGCACTGATGCAATCACACAAGGGTTTATTCCACAAGCTTAAGCATGGGCCCAAGTATACCCGACACAGCGGAGTAGGGACTTGGACCCCAGCTTAACTAAGGCAGGGGTATTTATAGGTTCCTGTTTCTAAAGCAAGGTGGGGGTTTCTGGAACCAAAGCAGGGTGGGGCTTCTTGATAGTAAAGTAGGGTGGGGGTCTGTAGAACTAAAGTAGGGTGGGGCTTCCTGAAACTAAAGTAAAGTAGGGGAAAGTTCAGCCCTTGGGCACAGGGGTCTGAGATGGCTGTACTTATGCTAAAGCTAAACCTGAGGTGGAATGGCCTTGATTTTTCTCGGCCTCTACAGGGTATGTTACTTCCCATTTACCAAGTGATGTGAAAAGCTGCTAGTTTTGAGTAGGGCCCAGAACAAAAGAAGGCTCTTTGACTCTGCAACAGGTCCAGACTGGTAGGCAAGCACTTTGCCTCTTGGGCAATAAGGTCCAGTAAATCCAAGGGTGTTGGGGCACCTGGGTAGCTCAGTGGGTTAAGCCTCTGCTTTTGGCTCAGGTCATGATCCCTGGGATTGAGCCCTGCATCATGCTCTCTGCTCAGTAGGGAGCCTGCTTCCTCCTCTCTCTCTGCCTGCCTCTCTGCCTGCTTGTGATCTCTCTGTCAAACAAATAAAAAAAATTTTTTTTTAAATCCAAGGGTGTTTGAAATATCAGAGGCTGGTAATGATGTTGTCTGGGGCCTTTGGCAGGACCCTACAGATGGGTCACAGTGCAGGCCCTTAGGATTTTGAACCAAAGCCATGCCATTCTCTGCAGTTAACTACTCTCCTTTTGAGAAACAGGTTTTAGCCTGCTATTGAGACTTAGAGACTAAACACTAAACCATGGGCCACCAAGTTACCATCATAAACTGGGTGTAATCTGATCCAACTATTAAGCTGGGTGTGCAGAGCAACACTCTCATAAAGTGGAAGGGATGTTTAAATGATTGGGCCAAGTATGCCCTGAAGGCACAAGTAAACCTGCCGGTCAGAGTTTTAAGCAGTGCACCTGGGTTTTTGTTGTTTTGTTTTCCTGCTTGGAGGAAGAAATGGTCAGATGTGTGATTCACAGGCTGTGGCCAGTGGTTTGGCTGGGTGGTCAGGAGCTTGGAAGGAACATGATTGGAAAATTCATGTGAAGTAAGTCTGGAAAAGAGGTATAGACCTCTCTGCATGGGTAAAAGTGAAGCTCTTTGGGTCCCATGTTAAATGCTCAGCAGAAGAGGATTTTTTTTTTTTTAAAGATTTTATTTATTTATTTGAAAGAGAGGTAGTGAGAGAGCATGAGCGAGGAGAAGGTCAGAGGGAGAAGCAGACTCCCGTGGAGCTGGGAGCCTGATGCGGGACTCGATCCCGGGTCTCCGGGATCATGACCTGAGCCAAAGGCAGTCGTCCAACCAACTGAGCCACCCAGGCGTCCCAGAAGAGGATTTTAATAGAGTGGATAGGATGACCCAGTCTGTGGACACCAGTCGGTTCTTTCCTCAGCCACCCTATCATCACCAATGGGTTCTTGAACAAAGTGGCCATGGTGGCAGTGATGGCCGTTACCCATGGGTTCAGCAACATGAGTGTCCACTCATTAAGGCCAACCTGGTTATAGCCACTGCTGAATGCCCAATCTGCCAGCAACAGAGACCAACACTATTCTCTGGTGGCAGGTTAATAACATTGGACTGCTTCCATCATGGAAGAGGCAATATTTTTTTTCTTTCTAAATAGAACAGACACTCTGGATACAGATTTGCCTATACTGTACATAATGCTTCTGTCAAAACTACCATCAATGGACTTACAGAATGCCTTATCCACTATCATGGTATTCTAAACAGCATTGCTTCTGATCAAGAAACTCATATCACAGTAACTGAAGTGCATCATTGGGCCCATCTTCATGGAATTCACTAGTCTTCCCAAGTTCCCCACCATTCTGAAGAAGCTGGCTTGACAGAATGGAATGATGTTTTAAAGACTCAGTCACAATGCCAGCTAGGTGGCAGTGTCTTGCAGGGCTGGGGGATGGTTCTACAGAAGGCACTTTTATGCTCTGATTATCAGAATCCAATATCTGGTGCTATTTTTCCCATAGTCAGGATTCATAAGGCCAGGAATCATGGGGTAGAAATGGGAATGACACCAATCACTATTACCCCTGGTGACCCAATAGCAAAATTTTTGCTTCCCCTCCCCACAACCTGCGCTCTGATGCACAGAGGTCTTAGTTCCAAAGGGAGGAATGCTTCTACCAGGAGTTACAATGATTCCATTTAACTGTAAATTAAGACTGCTACCCAACCACTTAGGGTTTCTCATCCCTCTGAATCAAAAGGCAAAGAAGGGATTAAGGGTGCTGGCTGTGGTGATTCATCTTAACTACCAAGGGGAGGTTGGACTGCTACTCCACAATGGTGATAAGGAGGAATGTGTCTAGAGTACAGGAGATCCTTTGGGGCTTCTCTTAATGATTAAGGTGAATGACAAACTACAAACTATAAAGGCAGGATTATTCATGGGCCACACACTCAAGAATGAATTTTGGGTCACCCCACCAAGTAAAGAACCATGACCAACTGAGGAGCTTGCTGAGGGCAAAGGGAATATGGAATGGGTTATGGAAGAAGGTAGTATATTATAAATGCCTACTACAACCATGGGACCAGTTTCAGAAATTGGGACTATAATTTTCATGAGTGTTTATTTTGTTGTGTTTGTATATATGTATATAAATCTTTATTCCTTTTTTATACCATTATCTAATATAAGATGTATTGACCTTATAATATATAAGTATTATTAACTTTACATCATAATACTTAAGTTGTGGGCTATAAGGGAAAAAAGTAAACATTATGCAAGACTTTACACCCTCCTCTGGGGAAAGGATTCATGTATTTTTTGGTTGTATGCAAGACACTTGTATTATGTTAGGTGGAAGTATTCCTTGTTACTGTTTTTTTGTTGTTTTGTTTTCAGATATTAAGTATCATTTAGGGAGATGCATATAGGTGGGTACCAAGTTGGCAAGGGGTGGACTTATGAAGCCTAATTTTATGTAACTTGGCTGGGCCACGATGCCCAAATATTTGGTCAAATATCATTCTGGATGTTTCTATGAAGGTGTTTATTAGATGAGATTAACATTCAACTTAAATTAAAGCAGATTACCTTCCAGAATGTGGGTAGGCCTCATCCAATCAGTTGAAGGCCTTGATAGACTAAAGACTTCCCTCTCCCAGAGCAGAAAGGAACTCTGCCAGCAGACAGCTTTTGAACTCAAACCTCAACTGTTCCCTGAGTATTTAACCTGCTGACCTGTCCTACAGATTTTGGACTTAACAGGATTCCACAATCTCATGAGCTAAGCCGATTCCTTAAAATCTCTTTCTTAACTCAATACATAGACACACAGAGACACACACATATATCCTGTTGTTTCTGTTTCTCTGGAGAACTCTAATACACTATTATAAGGACACGTATGGTCTAATTTAATTTTCATGAGAACCCTGTGAGGAAGTATTACCATTCTCAGTACACTGCTTAGGCAAGTGAGGCATCAAGGCTGAATAAGTTGTGAAATGTCAACAATATTATTATTGTTCCTGACAGATGAAACTAGAACTTGAGTTCCAAAGTCCTCAATCTTTATTTAACTACTGGATTCTACTATTTTCCAACTCTTTTCCAACCTTCTGCTGTATTTCACTAAGCCATTCCTGATGAGTATATCTCTTTGACAAATTGAGGCCAATATCATGATGATTATAGTGTGGTCTATCATATCTTATTTAACACATTGTTTATTCTGAAGCTTTTTTTAACTAATTATCAAGAATTCTTTTTTAAATTATTTGAGAGAGAGAATATGCACACACAATGTGGGGGGGGGGAGTGCAGGGAGGGAGAGAGAGAGAGAGAAAAGCAGACTCCCTGCTGAATAGAGAGCCCAACTCAGGGCTTGATCCTAGGACACTGGGCTAATGACCTGAGCCAAAGGCGGACACTTAACCAACTGAGGCACCCAGGTCCCCCTATCATCAGGAACTCTTCAGTGAACATCCTTGTAATACTTATTTATTTTTAATTCTTCCTAAGTATCCTAGATATAGGATTTCTATATAAGACATTAGACTTGCCTGCAGTATACAAGAAGTTGTGCCTATGTACTTGGATGAAACACAGATGAATAAGATATAATTGCTACCTTTATGTTGTTCATAATTCAGCAGGGGAAATAAAAGTAGGTCAAAGGTAGAACATGACAAAGACGTCTGGAGAAGTACAGTGATAAAACCACAGGAGTTCACAATAAAGAATTCTAACTATAGCCGCATGTCCAAATTATTGTGAATTCATAGGAACTCTGGAATGTGAACTTTCCCTTGTCAAGTTTATGCCCTAGAGTTTTATTTCTCTTGATGCTGGGTCCAAAGGGAAACTAATGGAGCAAGGTGATTCTCTCACTAGTTGCAGGCAGGGCATTTTGGGTAATATTTCAGAAGTGAAATAAATTCTTCCATCAAAAGACATAAAACAACTAGACCAGGGTTTGAGCCTCTTAGCTCTTCTCTAGGCAGAAAACCCCTATGTATGCTTGGAAATAAACTATTAGAAGGGACATAAGAGAAATCAGTCATAGCCAACTATATTTAGAATATGTTGAGCTATAAATCTAACCTAAAGACCCACAACAAGGCTTTTTTGGCCTATTTTTAAAGAACTTTCTTTTAATAAAATTTCTTAAAACAATCTAAAATCAAGACATTCTTGGTTCTGGTAAAGAAAATAGAATAGAAAGTATACTTAAATTTATGGAAGTTATGGAAATATACTTAAACAAAAAAATCAGTATCACAGACTGTTAGCTTTTAGAGGTATAAATCCAGATATTTTTCTTTCTATTGCTGATGTCTGACATTCTATCCATATGATATATATGACCTTTTGGTAAATGGAATTGTTATACATGTTGTATAGTAACCTGCTTAAGCCACTGTCAGTATATTTTTGAATTTTTATCTATTTTTTTGGTTATTCCTCAATTTAATTTTTAGTGACCACTTAATACCTTATTGTGAGGAAGTTCTGGAATTTATTAAATTTGTATATTCTTGCTGGACTCAGAAAGCTTAACCATACCAGAGAAATTGCTTCTACATTCTGCCTAGTTCCTACATCTGGCCCACCTTCTCCGTTCTCCCAGGGTCATATGGGGCTAGGGTTTGTGGAGTTGGAATGTTTTTGTCATTTTCAGTACTATCACTTCCAAAGATGTCCATCAAGTTCTCCAAGGTGAAGAGTGAATCCCTGAGCCCTGTTCAGAAGGATATAACTACAAGGATGGGATGCTGGAGCCTGATTTTGTGGATCAAAATATTTTTGCTCATTATATCCTCCTTCAGTATGAATCTCTGGAGAGCCTTTGAAGAACTGATTTGGCATCTGTATAATTGGAAACAAACAGCTGCATTTTGTATTTACTGAGGCTTCATTTTCTTGATATCTAAGGTGATATGATCTTCCTCTGGACCTCCTATTTTCTTCTCTGATTGGCAGCACCTCAGCAGACCCAAGTCCCATTTCATTTCTTATATATAGTAGTTTATATCTCTAAGCCAGATGTGATTTCCTTATTAGAGGGAAGGAGACAGCCCTGGATGGTAAAGAAACCAGTGAGTAAACAGGCTCCAGGAAGAGGGAAGCCCTTGCAGTTAAAAGCCCAGATGATGTGAAAAGCTAGAACTTAAAGATGTTTGAGCAGCTTTCTTTGGCCTGAATACTCAGATACATCACCATCATCCCCAAGCAGAAGAGACCTCAGGAGAAAGTAAACTTGCCAACACCTTCATCTTGGACTTCAGCTTCCAGAACTGTGAGAAAATTAATTTTTGTTGTTTAAACCATCCAATTGGTGGTATTTTGTTGTGACAGCCCTAGCAAACTAATCTAGGAATATTAGCCCTTTATTTGTGATACATCCTGCAAATATTTTTTCCCAATTTGTAAATTTTTTTTTTTTTTTTGTAGTCATGATCTTTGGATATTTTCTCTTATTGCATCCGTTTTCTGAATCACAGAAAGTTATTTCTTGGGGTGCCTGGGTGGCTCAATGGGTTAAAGTCTCTGCCTTTGGCTCAGGTCATGATCCCAGGGTCCTGGGATCTGTCAAGGTGGGCTCTCTGCTCCCCCCCACCCACCCGCCCGCCTACCTCTCTGCCAACTTGTGATCTCTGTTTGTCAAATAAATAAATAAAATCTTTTAAAAAAAAGTTCTTTCTTACATTGAGGTTAAAGAGGGATTCATCAATGCTTTCTTCTAAGACCTATATGATTTCATTTCTCATGTTTACATTCCTAATCTATTTGGAGTTTATTCTTGTAGTATGACAATGTAAAGATATAATTCTATTTTTGTCCAAATGGCAAACCATGAAACTTGTCCCAGCTATATGCTTATATTTTAATTTTTTATATCATTGTAGATTTACATGTGGTTGTAAGAAATAATATAGAGATCCCACATAACCTTCATCCAGCTTCCCTCAATGGTTATTTCTTATAAAATTGTAATATAATATCATGACCAAGATATTGATGTTGAAACAGTACACAAAACTTGTATCTTTTGCCAGTTTCACATGCACTCATTTGTGTATCTATGTTTATATTTAGTTCTATGCATTTTTTTATTTGTGCAGTCATGTGACAACCACTACCACCATGATTCAGAACAGTTCTATCCCAAGGATCTCTTTTGCTATGCTTGTATAGTCACAGCCACCTCCTCTCCACCCAATTCCTGGCATCCTCTAACCTGCTCTCCATCTCTATAGTTTTACTTTTTTTTTTTTTAATTTGACACAGAGAGATCACAAGTAGGCAGAGAGGCAGGCAGAGAGAGAGGGGGAAGCTGTCTCTCTGCTGAGCAGAGAGCCCAATGTGGGGCTCGATCCCAGGACCCCGAGATCATGACCCGAGCCGAAGGCAGAGGCTTAACCCACTGAGCCACCCAGGTGCCCCTCTATAGTTTTACATTTTAAGAATGTTATATAAATGGATTCATACAGATTATAACTTTTATGAGATTGGTTTCAGTTAGCATAATTTCCTTGAGATCACCCAAATTGTTTCAGTGGTTCGTTCCTTTTTATTGCCAGTGTTTTTCCATGGTAAAGATAAACCCTAGTTTGTTTAACCATTTACCTGTTAAAAGACATTTATTTGGGTTATTTCCAGTTTGGGGTTATTACAAATCAACTGTGAACATTCACGTATAGGTGTTTGTGTAAACCTATGTTTTCATTTCTCTGAGATAAATGGCCAAGATCACAGTTGGCTGGGTCGTATGGTAAGCCATGCACTTACTTTTACTGTGAAACTTCACTTATTTCAGTTTTGTTCATTCCCAGCTCTGTGGATAACATTATCCATAGGAATTTATGTTTGCAGCATCATTGGTTATAAGGGGAATGCAAGTTAAATATTAATGTACCACTACACACCCATTAGAATGGCTAAAATTCAAAAGACTGACAATAATAATGCTAATCAGATAAGGCAACTGGAATTCATAGCACATGGGAGCATAATAGAACATTCACTTTCAAACACTATTTTGCAATATTTATTAAATATAAACATTTACTTTCTAACCTAGCAATTCTATTTTTGGGTACATAACACAAACAACTGATTTCACATGCATGCCAAAGACTGACACACAAGAATGTTCTTAGTAGCCTTACTCATAATATCCCAAAGCTGGAAACTCAAATACTCCATCAACAAGAGAATGGATAAATAAATTATGGTACATTCAGACAATATAATACTATGTTAAGTTACAAGCTACTGCTGCATACAGCATGGGTGCTGTTATGGATACAGTGTTGGATAAAAGAGGCCAGACACAAAAGTACATACTGTATGACTGCAGTTCTATAAAGTTCAATAATTGTGATAGAGCCCAAAATAATGGTTGAGGGGGGGGCGCCTGGGTGGGTCAGTGGGTTAAGTCTCTGTCTTTGGCTCAGGTCATGATCTCAGGGTTCTGGTATCAAGCCCCGCATTGGGCTCTCTGCTCAGCGGGGAGCCTCTTCCCCTTCTCTCTCTCTGCCTGCCTCTCTATTTGTGATCCCTCTCTCTGTCAAAAGAGTAAATTTTTTAAAAAATCTTAAAAAAATAATGGCTAACTTAGAGGTATAGTGATTGGGAAGAGACATGAGGGAGGCTTCTGGGATGTTGGAGTTTATCTTTATCAAATGGTGGTTGTAAGGTTTATTTTTTTTTAAGATTTTATTTATTTATTTGTCAGAGAGAGAGAGCGTGAGAGCGCGAGAGCGAGCACAGGCAGAGTGGCAGGCAGAGGCAGAGCCCGAAGTGGGACTCCGTCCCAGGATGCCGGGATCATGACCTGAGCTGAAGGCAGCCGCCCAACCAACTGAGCCACCCAGGTGACCCAGTTGTAAGGTTTATAAAAGAAATCATTAAGCTATGGTTTTAAGATCTGTGTTCTACTTTGTTCAAAACTCTTATTTAAAATGAAGGAAGGGACGCCTGGGTGGCTCAGTTGGTTAAGCAGCTGCCTTCGGCTCAGGTCATGATCCCAGGGTCCTGGGATCGAGTCCCACATCGGGCTCCTTGCTTGGCAGGGAGCCTGCTTCTCCCTCTGCCTCTGCCTGCCACTCTGTCTGCCTGTGCTCGCTCTCTCTCTCTCCCTCTCTCTGACAAATAAATAAATAAAATCTTAAAAAAAAATAATAAAATAAAAAAATAAATAAAATGAAGGAAAAGATATTATACATGCTCCATAAATGGTGGGTCTATGTTTTGAATCCACATTTCTCTAACTACAAAATCAGGTCATTGAATTCTGGTTTTTATCCCAGACACCCAGATTTTATTACATTAAATGAAACCTCAGCATAGGTAATTAAACAAACACAATTTCCACTAAAGGTAGATTTAAAGGACTGATAATATCCTATATTAGTAGAATAGACACTCTTCATGGTATGTTGGTGAAAATTTAAGCAGGGCAATTGATGAAGGTATATAAGTCAATTTTAACTTTGAAAGCCTCATTCTCAACAATGTTTAAGACTTTAAGATACACATGTTCACAAAAAGGAGTGTGCAATGAAATGCTATATGGGGAAAAGCTAGCAAGAAGTTAAATATCCTTCAATATCCAGACAATGTAGGCAAAACATTGTAACAGTTTGTAATTTGATGACATGAAAAGCTGTTCACTGTATTTTGCTAGATGAAGGTAGATTACAAAACAGTATTGTAGTATGATTCTTTTTTAAAATAATAAATCCTAGGGTGCCTGGGTGGCTCAGTGGGTTAAGCCACTGCCTTCGGCTCAGGTCATGATCTCAGGGTCCTGGGATCGAGTCCCGCATTGGGCTTTCTGCTCAGCAGGGAGCCTGCTTCCCTCTCTCTCTCTCTGCCTACCTGTGATCTCCCTCTGTCAAATAAATAAATAAAATCTTTAAAAAAAATTAAAATAAAATAATAAATCCTATATGCCTATATCCATGTGTTAATTCATAGAGAAACAGATGAAATGACTTGGAATAAAATGTTCAAAGAAGCTGTTTCTTTTCTTTTTTTTTTTTTTAAGATTATTTATTTATTTATTTGACAGCCAGAGATCACAAGTAGGCAGAGAGGCAGGCCGAGAGAGAGGAAGAGAAGCAGGCTCCCTGCCGAGTAGAGAGCCCGATGCGGGGCTTGATCCCAGGACCCTGGAATCATGACCTGAGCCGAAGGCAGAGGCTTTAACCCACTGAGCCACCCAGGAGCCCCAAAGAAGCTGTTTCTAAATGAGCTTTATTTTAAGCTTTTCTGTATTTTCTAAATTTCTGAATTAAGAATGTACTAACTTTACAGCCAGAAAAAATAATAGAGTTAATCCCTCCCTCTTTGAAAGCAGAAGAAATAATAGAAGGAGATATGTATATGAAACACGGAGTAGAATTCTGTAGTGGGATGAATTCTGGCTTTAAGTGGTCTGAAGTTTCTTCATAGTTATGAAGCCTTTCAGAGTCTACTACTTAAAGGTAATCTTAAATTTTGAAACCTAAGATTTTTTTTATTTAAATTCAGTTAGCCAAGGTATAATATGAAATCTAGGATTTTAATACACAATGGATTCCTCTTGCTGCTTGCCTCTCAATTACCTCGGCTCAGATCTCTTATTGCCAATCTCTCCACCAGCCATTGCTCCAGTAAGGAAATCACATCTGCCTTGGAAATTGATTAATACTAAGCCCTGCACATAGGAGAAGAAATGTGACTTAGGCTTGATGTGGCTGCAGAAATTCAGACCATTCCTTTGATAAGCAGGCAGAACAGGAAGTAATCTGAAGGATTGGGATGATGACACTTTAGAAAACACAGCAGAGATGCCCATTTCTACCTTCAGGAATCTTAAATCAGTCCTTCAGAAAATTAGCTAAGTACCCTAACAAGTCACAGTGAAGGAAGTAAGATGGCTCCAGAATGCAGATTTTGAATTGGAAAGGGGAAAAGAGATTTTGTAATCATGGAGACCAGTTAATTAGTTAAATAAATGTATATAGATCCTATATCACACCCTTGAACAAATTACTCTGAATGGATTGAGTCATCTATACTCCACTCAGCAGAAGTCAATACCCCATTCCTAAGTCAACAGACCCATGAAATGATAGGAACCCATGTCCTGTTAAGGTTCTGTAAGGGAATGTAAAGTTCGTGAAGACATGGGAGCTGGACAGTAAGAAGGAGTTGCTCAGCAAAGTTAGTAGTAAATAAATTACAAAATATCCATGTAAAATAATACCAAGACAAACAAATGCAAAGCCATAGAAAGTAACTAAGGATATAGAAAATTTTCAAGATATAATACCAGTAGAGAAATCACTTTACAAAACAGGCTGTCCAATATAATTATATCAATATGGAGTGATAGATTTTTAAAAGTTAAACACCTGTTTCAGTTATCTATTGCTATGTAACCATCCCCAAAGTTTGTGGCTTAAAAAACATTCATTAGCTCATTCTGAGGTTGGCAAATTGGGCTTGGCTTGGCTGAGCAGATCTACTGATTCCACTCATCTTGATAGCAGCCAGTGGCTTGGTGGGGGCTGGATGGTCTAATAAGGTCTCAGTGAAATATCTGGCAATTGTTGCTGAATGTCAGCTGGGCTTCTGTCTCCAGGTGATCTTTTGTCTTTAAGCAAGCTAATCATAACCTTCTGTTTGAAGTGGTCTGAGGGCAAGAAGAGGAAAAGAGCTGCAAGACTTCTAAGGCTTTGTCTTGAAAGTCTTAAAACGTCACTTCCACCACATGCTGTTAGTCAAAGTACATCACAGGGTCCTGCCTAACAGTAACCTAACCATTTCAGGAGAAGAACAATTACTCCCTTTTCTGAAAAACAAAAACAAAGAGAACAAGGGCCACAAAACCCCCAACCTTGAGCTTGGTTTCAGATATGCCCAGAAATGTTTTCTTTTATTCAGGACTCTTCACTTAGAGAAGAGCACTGAAGGGGGAGGGGACAAAATCATCAAACACCAGACGTTGGAGCACAGACTAGGGAAAATGGAAGATATTCTTCAACACCACACAGTCTCTTGCCATCTATCACACACAGAAGTAAAAAGGACATGGGGAATACTGCTAATCCTTTTTAGTGTCAAAGGAAAAAGCCAGGGTCACTGACATCCAGGACTGAAACTTTCTCTAAGTTCACAACAAGTTTCCTGGGGAGAGAGCTTTGGGAAGATGTGGTTCTGAAACATGGACCTTGACCTCAGCTCCCAAGGGAGATCCTCTGAGGAAGGAATCTTACTCCTAGGTTCTCCAAATGTCTTCCTAGGACTTTGCCTAAGGGAGTCTTCCAATTCTAAAATTCATTCTAAGAACAGGTTTGTGCTTTTTTGCTTGTATGTAATTTATACTACCAGTCAAATATCTGACTCCCTTTTGGTGACCTTTTCTCTGCAGCTGGGGTGCATGGCTCTAAAGCAGGAGGTAAAAAGGGAACGCAGGCATACAGGCCCTAAGAAAGGAAAGAATCTAAAACTAGCCCCTAGATGGGCAACATCATCTTCACTGATACCCCCACTGTGTTAAGCGCGAAGCTAGGCACTGGAGGTGGTGGTGCCCTGACAAGGCAGCTCAGGCCATGCTTCGGTGCAGCGCGACTCTAGTCAAACAGGCATTGCAGTCTTCACAAGCATAGATACACTCTCTGAGAAGTCTTCAACAGACCCCTCAGTCCCGATTTTAAACCCCAAACTGAAGATCTGAAGCTCTGTCTCATTACACAACCAAACTCGTACCGGTCAGAGAATTAAAAGCCTCTCCCCTCACACTAGGAAACAACTAGGCACTATCTTATGATGGCCGGTCTCAAACCCCACAGTGTTACATGCCTCACATCACAGTCGACTGGTCACCCACAATGTCCTGCATCCGATTAGGGACACACACGCATGTCTACACCTGTCACGGCCACATCACCGCACACACTCGCACTCGGCTTCGTCACGGCCACAAACGCGCGTACAGAGGCTTGAGACCCGGGCTCCACACACCCCGTCAGCACTGTGGGGGCGATGGGCTTCCTCACCGTGAGCGACGGTTGCCACTCGGAGCACGACGACTTTCAGGTTGTCTGGCGATAATCAAAGAAGACCCTGAATCAAAGTTCTTTTGAAAAGCTGCAAAGGGGCTGTGGGAAATGTAGTTCAAGGTCGGAAAAGCCCGTATGTTGAGAAGGCGCGCACGCGCGCGCACCGGGGCTTCGCCTCAAAGACCAAGCCGCGGAGACACTTGGGAGGTACAGCCCGCGCGGGAGTACGCAAGCGCAGGCAGCTGACCAGTGGTCGAAGGTGAGGCTGGTGGGTCCTACGGAGGCGGAGAAGGCGGGTGATGGCGGGACCGTGGGGGAATGCCGAGGAGGGAGGCGGGAACCTGGGCTGGGAAAAGCGAGGAAGGAAAAGGGAACATGGGCCAAGAAGGCCGGGGAGGAAGGCAAGAATCTGGACCCTGCATAGAGCGAGGAGGGAAGCGAGAACTAAGAAGAAGGAACCAGAATCCAAGGCCGAGGAACACGGAGGAGGGAGGGAATAGGGAGCCTGGGCCGGGGAGCGCCCTAGAGGCAACTGGTAGTCCAGGATGGACAGCGCCGAAGAGGAAACTGGAAGCCCGGGGTTGGTGTGAGTTTGGGGAGGGCAGGAATTTTGGTTTTTTCCCCTATGAGGAAACCCCAAGTCTCGCAGTGCAGCCTGGCACACAAGGGCGTTCAGTTCGTGTAGCTTTTTGTGGCTTTCCTTGTGTGGTTTGAGCATGTGTTACTCCGTGTGATGTTGTGGAACCGGTTGTGAAAGTGATAAGGTCTCGGTGTGTGTCTAATTTTTCAAATAGGTTACGAGTCGATTTGAGTTTGAGACTGCATGCGACTTTGGAGAGACAACAGTAAGGGGTATGTGAGTAAAATTTTGTTACTTTGTGTAGAAGTCTGTTATGGGCTCTGAGATTATGCATGACGTGTGTCTATGGGATCGTGATTGTTCGTGGGTGTTATAATTGTGTCTTTGTCTAATTTTTAAAGTGTTTTGTGTGCACAGTCCGCGGCAATTCATGAATATTGTCTATTGTGTGACTGAGATGGAGCGCTTGAGAAACTGGATGCATGACCAGTTAAATATGGTTAGATTATGTGAATATTGGCCTTTTT
>PISX010028946.1:8163-20910 GCA_004024625.1 Mellivora capensis | reverse complement strand
GGGCGCCTGGGTGGCTCAGATGGTTAAGCATCTGCCTTCAGCTCAGGTCATGATCCTAAGGTCCTGGGATGGAGCCCTGCATCAGGCTCCTTGCTCAGCAAGAAGCCTGTTTCTCCCTCTCCCACTCCCCCTGCTTATGTTCCCTCTCTCGATGTGTCTCTCTCTGTCAAACAAATAAATAAAATCCTTAAAAAAAAAAGTTTCCAACACCTGGTAACATAGTGATTCACGCTGGGGAGGAAAAATTTTTCTTTGTTCTACATGATTCTTCTGGCTGGTCTAAGAATTAAATTGACATGAGACAGATTAACAGGAGATAAACAAAAGTTTAATAACATGTATATTTTCTGTATACAAGGGAGAGACGTAGGAAAACTGAGTGACTCCCCCAAATGGCCAAAGTCATCACCTTCATTACCATCTTCAGCTAAAGACAAAAAAAGACGCTGGGGGTGGACAGTCAGTTATGGGAGGTTACCAGGAAAAGCAGAATAAACAAGGATAAGGTTGTTGGTTTTTTTGTTTTGTTTTTAAAATTTTATTTATTTATTTGACAAACAGAGATCATAAGTAGGCAGAGAGGCAGGCAGAGACAGAAAGAGAGGGAAGCAGGCTCCCCACAGAGCAGAGAGCCCAAGGCGGGGCTCAATTCCAGAACTCTGGGATCATGATCTGAGCTGAAGGCAGAGGCTGTAACCCAATGAGCTACCCAGGAGCCCCAACAAGGATAAGGTTGTTATGTAGGTAAGTCCATGCCTTCTCCACTGATAATATTCTAGAAATTTAGGTATCTTCAAATTTAGACAATCTAGAAATTTAGGTACCCCTACAAATGGAGATTTCCCTTATAAATGTAAAGGTTTCTTTTTAAAAAAGATTTTATTTATTTATTTGAGAGAGAGAGAAGACAAGTGGGGTGAGGGTCAGAGGGAGAAGCAGACTTCCTGCTGACTAGGGATCTTGATTTGGGACTTGATCCTAGGATTCCAGGATCATGACCTGAGCTGAAGGCAGACACTTAACAACTGAGCCACCCAAATGCCCTAAATGTAAATGTTTCTTACAATAAGTAACTTCTACCTAGTTTCAGACCTTCTGTGTTTGCAGTTTCTTAAAAATAATCAGCCTAAAATAATCTTTATGCTAAAGAAGACATATTTTGGATGGCAAATTCTGCTCCCCTACACCCACAAGCATAATGTCCATGGAAAGTAAGAAGCAGAAGTGCAGGCCTATCAAAACTATGCCAGAAATAACACACAATAGGGCTACAGGAGAGAAAAATTTTTTACCTCTACCCATTTGGGGTTTTCAGCTGGGGCTCTGTAACAAAAAAGACAGATTAACAGGAGACAATTTATTAACATGTATGCACATGTCATATGGGAGAAAACAAGAGTAACTCAAAAGTGGTGGCTTCGCATTCAACAAATAATAAGTTTTTAGAGAAATGTAGGATAAATTAAAGCAGTTTTAGGCTTCCAAGGATGGCAATCTGTGAAAGGAATTAATGGAGTATGGTTTATTTGCAGATTCCTTTGGTGCCATCTATGGGCTAAGAGTCTAGAGTTGTTTCCAATAAGGGAGAATGTATACCCTGCCTTTAGGCAGAAGTGTGGGGGAGGGAAGAGAGCGCTTTTCCTGACTTTCATGCTTATTAATTGCCTCCAATTCAAAATAATTCTTATGTCAAAAAGGTATATATGGAGGTGACATTCTCTGGTTTCCTTCCTTCACAGAACAGCCACTTTCAAAGATACACATACTTTGAGGCACTTCACAATTATAAAAGAAACAGGCCCCTAAATGGAATCGTTTACCGACAGAGAGCAAACCAAGATTAACAATTTTAAATAATTAGCAATTGCAGTTTTAACCACTCCCAGATATGTGACCTTTGAACAATCCATTTGAAATTTCCCGATCAGCACTAGAAAGTTAATCTGAAAAATAAGACTCCTGTCCGTTCCCTTCCCCCCAAAAGATGACCTGGCTTGAAACAACCCTTTCTTTTATTTTGCTAATAATTTCCTTGCCCCACTATCCTGCCTCTAAAAATTTTCCATTCTGTAAAACTCCTGGGAATATCTATTTATTAGTAGGGATGCTGCCCAACTCACAAATAGTTAAATAAAGCTAATTAGATCTTCTAATTCACTCCATTGACTTTTAAATTTTTTATTTTTTAATGCCACAAACCACAGAGATTTCAGAGATCCCTAAACCTGACATCACAGTCAGGCATAATCACGCACAGTGTTCTCTGTGGTGCCTTCCCAGTCCTTCCCAGTGCCCAAAGAATGGCACGTAGGCGGGGAAACAGCTCCAAGCAGGAAAAAACAAACCCAGTCTTTGATCACCCACTCAGGCACTCGAGACACCACGCCAGTACCCCCAGGAAACAACACATGAACCATGAGCAGAGCACTGGTTATCACCCAGGGTCATCCCTTCAAGCCTAAATAAAGATCTGGATAGGCCCCCAAGCCAGGCGCAGGCTCCAATAGTTGTTGCTCCAAGAATCTCCCCAACCTCAGTAAAGCTCAGGGTTCGCCCCGCCCCCAACCTACTCCCGCGCCTGCGTACTCTGGACAGAAACGACGACTCCCCGAAGCCTCAGCGCTCGCTGCTCGAGGGCGGTGTTCGCGGCACAAACGGGGGGGACCGAGCCAAGAGCCAAAAGTAGAAAGCTAGAATACACAGTGATTTTGGACTACATTTCCAAAAAGGGAACAGGCTCGGATTATCCTCGGTAGCACCGGTCAGTCACAGGGTCACCTTTGCAGGCTTGAGAAACCCTGGCCCTGCCAGAACTCTACTTCTCCACTTGGTCGGAAAGCGGACGGCCTGGCCCCATTCTTCCCGGCCAGCCCTTCCTGAAGAAGCGAGGCACTTGTCCCCGCCTCCTGCGCGCCTGCGCACTCGTGCCGCGATAGGCAATCTGGAAGCCTGGAGATTTGAGGGCTGGGTGGTCGTCAGAGCCGGTCGCGGCAGGAGTGCGCGGAGCCCGGCTTTGCTGTGACCGCTGCTTTTCGGAAAGAGACGAGTACGGCAAGGGCCAGATTCTGCGGACCCGACCGGGGGTGGGTCCTGGGGTCTCGGACTACTAGGCGGTTCCTTCAGAGTGAGGAGACCCGGACCGGGTGGATTTAAACTCGTGCGGCCGTAACGGGGCCGGACCCGGTTTGTGGGCGAGGCCTATTCTGCAATGCGAGACCCTGCGGTCCTACGCTCCTCGGTCTTCTCCTCAACCACCTAGGCCCGGCCGTAGAGGGCAGTCGGTGGTGGAGCCCCAGAGTGAAGGTTCCCTGAAAACGCTGGAGCTAGATTCAGGGCTGACCTCTGAGATCCGGAGTACCCGCTGGACAGAGGACAACGCGGTGGGCCGTCCCACGGGGTGAGCAGCAGCGATGTCCGAACTACCGCGTACCCAGAGCCGCGAACCTGGACACGGGTGACCGCAGACCTTTCCACATTTGCCTCTCGTTTCCGTTTGTGCATACCTTTGGTGGTTAGGGAGGGTCGCAGGGCACGGAGGGTGGTTTCCAGCCGATCAAGAAAAGCCTGGGGTGTTAATGAACACTGTCTGCTTCCCCAGCCCTGCCGGTCTCCGGAGAAGGCCTTTAAAGAAGTGAAACGAATCGCCGCGGCGCCTGGGAAAGCCAGGTTCTGTGTGAGTTGGTGCTGCTTCTTTGTTTCCGTGAAATGCATTTGATTTTCAGAACACTGGGCTTCTTGATTTTTTCCCCTTGGAATGTGCTGCTTAAGAATGGTCTATTCATCCATTTGGGCTTTAAGATTTCCCTATGTAGTTAACGGCAGGGGACCTAATTAATAGGTAACGCTTTCTAATGTCCATTTAGTGCAATTCTACTGTTAGTTAACCGTATGCTATATATTCAGTTGCTTTGTGAGCACTTTTTCTCAAGGATTCTGATTGTGGAAATACCGCTTTTGGAAGTCAGTGTTCGTGCTTTGTTTTCGACTGTGGTTTCTTAAGGAGTAGTTTAGTGTTTGTTTAGATACCTTCAGTGATTCCAGAATAGGGATGGAGATTTTTTTCCAGGGGACTCCGTGATTGTAAATTTTTGCTACCAGGCAGATGTGGTTGGAGGTTTGGTTGCATGGGTTTGTTTTGCTTATTTTTGACAAATACAAAATGAAATATATTTAAGGTGTACAACATGCTTCAGTATATGTATACATTGTGGAATGGAATGTTTACCACAATCAGACTAATTAAGGTCCATCACCTCAGAGCTACTTTTGTGTGTGGTGAGAAAACTTAAGATCTACTCTCTTAGCAAATTTTAGGTGTATTATACAGTAACTGTGCTGTACTTTAGGTCTTCAGAACTTACTCATCTTATGACTGAAAGTTTGTAGCATGAATTTGTTTGGGCTGTGTTTTCAGTAGACTCAGGTATATAAGGTGTTTAAGAATTTTGAACCTAGGGGCACTTGGGTGGCTCAATGGGTTAAGCCTTTGCCTTCTGCTGGGGTCATGGTCTCAAGGTTCTGGGATGAAGCCAGCAGGGAGCCTGCTTCCCCCCTCCCTCTGCCTGCTTGTGATCTCTTTCTCTCTGTCAAATAAATAAATAAAATTAAAAAAAAATTTTTTTGAACCTAGATTAAAGGAATTTGAATCCTGCTTGCTACTTAAATCTGAGTGAGTTTGAGCAATATTTCTAGTCCCAGTTTCTTCATCTGTAAATCCAGAATTACAATAATATATACCTCATAGGGTGGTTTTAAAAAATTGCCAAATTGGGATGCCTGGGTGGCTCAGTTGGTTGGGCGGCTGCCTTCGGCTCAAGTCACGATCCCAGTGTTCTGGGATCGAGTCCCACATCGGGCTCCTTGCTCGGCAGGGAGCCTGCTTCTCCCTCTGTCTCTGCCTACCACTCTGTCTGCCTGTGCTCGCTCTCTCTCTCTCCCTCTCTCTCTGACAAATAAATAAATTAAAAAAAAATTGCCAAATTAGGGACGCCTGGGTGGCTCAGTTGGTTGGGCGGCCGCCTTCGGCTGAGGTCATGATCCCAGCGTCCTGGGATCGAGTCCCACATAGGGCTCCTTGCTCGGCAGGGAGCCTGCTTCTCCCTCTGCCTCTGCCTGCCACTCTGCCTGTGCTCACTCGCTCTCTCTCCCTCTCTGACAAATAAATTAAATTAAAAAAATTTTTTTATAAAAAAAAAAGATTGTCAAATTAATATCTCTTAACGCTCTTAGAGGAGTACCAGGCACATTAGAAGAGTGCTTAGCTAATATTAGCTGTTGGTTTTAAATGATGATTCTTAGTCATTCCATATCAGCTTTCTGTATTCTCAAGAGTAATGAAAATGTGGGGCACCTGGGTGGCTCAGTGTGTTAAAGCCTCTACCTTCAGCTCAGGTCATGATCCCAGGGTCCTGGGATTGAGCCCCACATCCCGGCATTGGGCTCTCTGCTAAGCGGGGAGCCTGCCCCCCACCCCCCGCCCTGCCTCTCTCTCTGCCTGCCTCTCTTGCCTACTTGTGATCTCTGTCAAATAAATAAAATCTTAAAAAAAAAAAAAGTAATGAAAATGTGAGGTTAATTAAGATGGATGCTTGCAAGCAGGATAATGAATTAGGCACTGGAATGGACCAAAAGAGGGATTCTTTTTCTCAAAAAATATTTTATTTATTAGAGAGAGAGAGAGAGAGAGAATGTGCAGGAGTTGGGGGTGGGGTGCAGAGGGAGAAGCTCCAGTGAGCTTGGAGCCATGGCGGGAGTGGGGCCATGGGGGAAGCTCCATCCCAGGACCCTGAGACCATGACCTGAGCTGAAATCAGACTTATAATCCGCTAAGCCACCCAGGTGCCCCGCAAAAGAGAGATTCTTAATGTTAAGTCTTTGGACTCTGTTTATAGGTTTTCAGGATGTCAAAAATCTAATCCCACCCTTCCCCCAGGGAGGGATTCCAGTGTGCAAGTATAGTTTTGTCATGATAAAGTCTGCTAGCATGGGCTATGCAAGTAGTTCTCAAATTGTGTCAATAGGACCAGCAACATCAGTATCACTTTGGAACTTTTTAGAACTGCAAATTCTCAAACCCAACCCTACACCTCTACTAAATGCCAAACTCTAAGAGTGAGTGAGGCCCTGCAAACTGTGTTTTAATAAGCCCTCCAGGTGATTCTGATGTACACAAAGTTTAATCACCAAACTTTGTTGCCCGTTATGATGACCTGTCAGATATTTTATAAAATCTGAGGGGGATTTAAAAATCCTGATTCCCAGGTCACACTTTGTAGTAATGAAATAAAAATGTTTGGGGGATAGGAGCCAGGCATCAGTATACTTTAAAGATCTGCAGGCAATTACAGTGTCTAGTAAAGTTTGGGAAACTCTTGTCCAGAGTATTTTTTTTTTTAAAGATTTTATATATTTATTTGACAGAGATCACAAGTAGGCAGAGAGGCAGGCAGGGGGATGGCGGTGGGAAACAGGCTCCCTGCTGAGCAGAGAGTCCGATGCCAGACTCCATCCCAGGACCCTGAGATCATGACCCAAGCCGAAGGCAGAGACTTAACCCACTGAGCCACCCAGGTGCTCCCAGAGTATTTTCTGTTTCTACATTTAGGGAGGCCAACCACATTCCTGAGTCTTGGAAAGACGTCTGGTTCAGATTATGTAACAGCCACTTCTCAGCTGGGAAGGTGGGAATGGAGGGAGATGAATCTGCTCAGGACAGGCCTGGGCAGCCCGTGCTCAGGTCCAGATCAGCCTCCCTAGGGTAGGGGACTAACTGGAAACCCTCCTGCTAAAGTGTCTGGACATGATCTTAACAGGGGAAGTCTCTGCTCTCTGTCTGCCCTTGTGCAACTGATTTTCCTGTGGTTTTGAGGAGGACATAAATTTTTCTAAACTACCTCTTTCGTTGTCTGTATGTTGGAGTAGGGAGGAGTGTAGGAAGGGAGACATAGTGTGATGTTTTAAAATTGGAGAGTTCTGAGGCAATTGTATTCTTATGGCTTCACCTTCTTCCCCCAGCTCTAGCTTCTGTGGACTCTGCTTCTCCAGTAAATGACCTTTGAGGAAAACTGAGAAGAATTCTTGGAATCTAAAGTTATGGCTCATGTAAGTTGGTGTTTCTTTTTTTTTTTTTTTTGAAAATTTTATTTTATTTTATTTATTTTTTTAAAAGATTTTATTTATTTATTTATTTGTCAGAGACAGAGCGAGAGAGAGAGCAAGCGAGCACAGGCAGACAGAGTGGCAGGCAGAGGCAGAGGGAGAAGCAGGCTCCCTGTCGAGCAAGGAGCCCGATGTGGGACTCCATCCCAGGACGCTGGAATCATGACCTGAGCCGAAGGCAGCCGCTTAACCAACTGAGCCACCCAGGCGTCCCTAAGTTGGTGTTTCTGTTTGAAGAACCGTAATGTTTTTCAGGTTGTGTGAAAATTCTCATTAGCTATCCAAAAAGTTCCTAACACCCCTATCCAATAGCTTCTCCCCAGTCTTTCCCATTCTAGTAAGGGATGGAACCAGGCAGCCAGGCCCCTCCCATGTACCTCACTCTTTTCCAGCAACGTCCATGTATCTGTTGACCAAATTATTCAGTGTATTGACTATGTGTTCAGTCTTTGTCTAGAGCAGAGATAAGATAGAAGTGAAGTGAAAGACAGAAGTGAAACAATTCCCTAGGGAATTGTTTGATCTTGGACTCTTAGTAGTGGAGAACACTAGAGTGGCATTTTCCAAAAGAATTATAATGTGAGCGACCTTTGTAATTTAAAATTTTCTAGTGGGGCATATATATATATATTTTTTTAGTGGGGCATATTTAAAATATAGAATTAATACTTTCTTAAGGGCAGTAGGCAGCATGTCAGTCTCATAAAAAAGTATAGAATAGGGACACCTGGGTGGCTCAGTTGGTTGGGCGGCTGCCTTCGGCTCAGGTCGTGATCCCAGCGTCCTGGGATCGAGTCCCGCATCGGGCTCCTTGCTTGGCGGGGAGCCTGCTTCTCCCTCTGCCTCTGCCTGCCTGTGCTTGCTCTCTCTCTCTCCCTCTCTCTCTGACAAATAAATAAATTAAAAAAAAAATTAAAAAAAAAAAAAGTATAGAATAATATAAGAGGCACTTATATAATCTTGAACTTTTTCGAAGTCACATTAAAAAAATAAAAAATAACACATGCAGTTAATTTTAATGTTTTATTTAACTCAATATAGCTGAAACTTATATATATATATATAGCACCAAAATGTTACCATTTCAAAATGTAGTCAATATGGAAATTATTGAGATGTTTTATGTTTTGTTTTTTTTTCTAAAGTTTTTTATATCTGGTATGTATTTTTGAATTACAGCATATCTAAATTTGGACTAGCCACAATTTAAGTGTTCAGTAATAACATGTATAAGCCAGCATATTGGACATTGCAGCTTCAGAGATTTTGTGTAACCTGAATTCTAAATATAACTTAATACCTTTAAATGTATAGAAATACCTAAATGTAATCATTCCTACTCTAATATAAATACTATTTTTTAGTAAATTAAAAATATTCAGTAAAGTATTTGTTAAAACAAAGAAAAGTGCTAATGATATAGTGATGAAGTCAGGTCTGAAAGAAATTCTTTAATTTCATACAAACTCTGCTTTTTAAAAATAGAGATGTAATGATTCATTTGGAGGAAAAGAAATCCATCTGTTTTTTGTTTTTTTTTTCCCTAATCCTTCAAGAAAGAGAGGTTAGAGTAAAGCATACACTTACTGAGAATTTTTTAGGCCCACTTAGGCCCAATGCAAGCAGTGTTCTTATGAACACTATTTCAGTTACTTGTAAAATTCTGATGAACTATATGAACATACCTAGAAATAAGTATTTTCTTTAGCAGTGGTTGGCAAACTATGGCTTGTGAGCCAGATTCATCCCTTGGCCTGTGTTTTCCAGCCTTTGAGGTAATTATGTTTTGAAAGAATTGTTTTTAAAAAGAAGGGAAAGGGGAAGGATGTGAAACAGACCATATGTGGCATGCAAAGCTTAAATATTGGCCCTTTAGAGAATAAATAATTTTAGAAATAATACATGGGTTTGTCATTTCAGCATTTGGTGATGTTCAGAGATGTGGCCGTAGACTTTTCTCAGGAAGAGTGGGAATGCCTGAACTCATATCAGAGGAATTTGTACAGAGATGTGATACTAGAGAACTATAGCAACTTGGTGTCAGTGGGTAAGCTTATCTGTGTCATATAATTTAGAAATTCACAGGACTGAATTTCTTGGGTGTCTTCCTAGAAACTAGCTGAATATCTTCTTTGTAGTTAGGAATAGGCACCTGTAGTTGTTAAGCAATTAAATAGCACTTTAGCTTCCCCCATAATCCAGTGACCTTTATGTCTTTCTTTGCCTTTTCTGTAATTACTCCTCTTTAGTGACAGCTAGATATAAATTCTCAGACACTTTACAGCAAAACCATTGTCAAAGAAATCAGGTTTCTTATTGCTCTAGATGGCCTGTTATCTGTTATTCACTTGTAATGTGAGTGGGAAGACTAGAGGTTCTGGCTCCCCATATCTATTTAAAAAGCTTATACAACATACATGTTGCTGGGTTCAGTCAACAGTTTGTTAAAACTCAAGTCAACACATTCAGTTTACTACAGCAGATATAACTACCTTTTAATTGATGTGTGACTAAAAGTTTAAAATACATGAATTTTTGCATTTAATATTAGATGTATATCCTGGTAAGAAACTATTTTCCTCTTAGCAAAATACCTAATAAAAGTATCTAATAAGTATTTACAGTGTTTACTATGTACTAAGCACTCATCCAGGCACTTTACATTTATAAAATCAAACCTTACAACAGTCCAATGGGTAGACATAATACCTCCTTTTTACAACTGAGAAAACTGAGGCCATAGTGACCCAGGCGGCAGAGGCAGGATTTGAAACCAATGTTCTCAAATCATTACTTCCTCAAAAAAAACCCCCAAATCATTACTTCCTCTCAAGAAAGAGACTCTGCATGAGTATAAATTAAAGTAAGATGGTGTTCCTACTTCTCTGTTCTTGTTACTCTTTGTGGTCCTGAAGTAACACTAATATGAATGTTTTTCAATCCCATTACTCTTTTTGTTCTGAAGGCTTGATCAAGTTAATTCTTTCTTTATTATGTACCATTATGTTTTTTCAAGCAGGATGTTCCATTTCTAAGCCAGATGTGATCACCCTACTAGAGCAAGGGAAAGAACCCTGGATGGTTGTGAGGGATGAGAGAAGAAGGAGCCTAGGTGAGTAAATGCTAATCAGGCAGAGATACGTGGTTCTGGCATGGCACAGCCTGCTGGTTGGCAAGGAAACACACCCCATAGACGTTGATAATGAAGAGAAGACCTGAAACTTGGGAAGAAAACTTAGATCTCCGCATGAGCCAGCAAGGAAATTTCATCTATACTTCCACTTACTACTTGTTTCTTCACTCTCATATTTCCCTGTCATTTCAGTGGGGGAAACTTCATAATGGCAACCATTTTACCTGTATTTTGGATCGAATTCGTTTTCGGTTCATCTTTTGTATATATATTTCTCCAGTGCTCTCTTTTCATGAAGTTTACATTGTAGTAGGGAAGTCATACAATACACAGATAAACAAATGGACTACCAAATATCATGAAGTGATTAAGTTATGAAGAAATGTAAGTAGTGTAAGAAAATGGAGAATTATGATGGCTCAAAGGGGTAACTTTAGATAGGGTGGTCAGAGAAGAGGAACCAGTTACAAGAGACTCCAGCTGGTCAAAGATGGTACCACTTGACTATCTGTGCACATAACTGCGATGTAACGTAACACATAAAATATGCTTAATTCCACAAATTCTTAGTGATACTAATAGCAAATTGTTCAGCATTGGAAACTACTAGAGATTTAACTTATTTTTGAAATATAAAGGAAAAGAAGTATTTTCCTATTCTTATAAGAAATGTACCAATATTAGATAAGAGGGATGTTTTTCTTAATAAATGAAAGATGACAATTAGAATATTACCATTTTGGAACCCATAATGAACAGTTGGATCTGGGCATTAAACATCAATACTGATAACATCACAGGAATGGGGATAATCAGAGCTGTTTCTTCTAGTGAAAGAATACAGTATCACCTATGAAATAACTTTGCCAATAAAATTGGTCCTACATCTGATGAGTTTCTAAAGGCAACTGCCAATTTATGGGAAGAAGATAGAGGAATGGGACGCTTGGGTGGCTCAGTTGGTTAAGCGACTGCCTTCGGCTCAGGTCACGATCCTGGAGTCCTAGGATCCAGTCCCACATCGGGCTCCCTGCTTGGCAGGGAGTCTGCTTCTCCGGCTGACCTCTCTCCTCTCATGCTCTCTCTCTCTCAAATAAATAATAAAATCTTAAAAAAAAAAAAAAAGAAGAAGAAGAAGATAGAGGAACATGTTCTACTGTACCTTGGCATTATAGTCCCCTATAGGGTCAAAAAATAGTTTCTTCAACAAATAAATTATAAGGTAAATTAAAAGAAAGCAGCAAAACCTTTAGATTAAAAGACGTAAAAGACCTGTCCACCAGTTGTACTCTATGGACTTTTTTGGGGGATCAATTTACTATTTTTGAATTATTTAAAATTTTATGTTTGAGATGATTGGAAGTCTGAACACTGACTTCTTATAATCTTAAAGAATTACTGTTCACTTTTTTAGGTTTGGATAATAGTATATGATTAGAGATAAAACCTTTAAGCAGAAAAAATTGGTATATGGGATTTGCTTCAAATAATGTGAGGAAAGTGGATTGGGGTGTGCATACAAGCCTGGATTGGGCACAGGTTGGTGGTGGTTGAGGTTGGGTCATAGATGCACGGATATTCATTATACTGTCCTACTTTTGTGTATGTTAGAGATACTCTGTAGTACAGTTTTATTTTAAAGTTACTGGGAGATAATAAGAAAATGAGAGGTGAGAGAGTAGTGAATACAAGTATATGCAAGTCTTGGAGAATTCTGCCATAAAAGCACACACATGGGATATAGGAAATGTCTTTTAAGATGTGAGGTATTAGAACATATTTATATGTTGAAGGGAATGATTTCAAAGAGAAGAAAATTGATGGAGTAGAGAGAGAGGATAATTTTGTAAGGACTGGCCTTCAGTAGATAGGAAGGAGTAGGAGCCAATTAATGAAGAAAACCCATGCATATGAAAAGGGTATAGACACAGGTTGGTTGAATAACGTGAAGGGAAGAGTACATGTTTTTCTTTCAATTGCTTCTGATTTCTTGTTGAAATAAAGAGTAAGATTATCGGCAGAATGTGAGAATTATTTAGTATTTTATTGGAATTCAGTATGGATTACTCAGTATTTGGTCAGCATTGATTCTGAGTAGTAGAACTCCATGGTCATAGGGTTTTAATATTTACAGATTTCTGAATACATTAGCCCTGGTGTTAATGTGACTAAAACTGCCTCTGTCATAAATATATCCCATATCCTCTTGTATCAACAAAAGAGAAAAGGTGATTAAAGACATCATACCTTGGGAAACAAATTAATTTTATAACCAGGTAATATGCTCATTTTCTTTTTAATTAAAGCTGATACCCTGCAAATGGAAGTAACGTTTCTTCTTTTATATTGCTCTAAGAGGGGCTAGTATTTTGCTTGCACATTGGTGGTGTTTACTAAAGTTCTTGATTCAATAGAATCCAAACTAGTGTTTGGTTTATTACTTTTTTTTTTTTTTT
>PISX010028945.1:0-20798 GCA_004024625.1 Mellivora capensis | reverse complement strand
GATTTTGGCCATTCTAGCTGGTGTGAGGTGGTATCTCAATGTGGTTTTAATTTGAATCTCCCTGATGGCTAGTGATGATGAACATTTTTTCATGTGTCTGATAGCCATCTGTATGTCTTCATTGGAGAAGTGTCTATTCATATCTTCTGCCCATTTTTTGATGTGATTATCTGTTTTGCATGTGCTGAGTTTAAGAAGTACTTTATAGATCCTGGATATCAACCTTTTGTCTGTACTGTCATTTGCAAATATCTTCTCCCATTCCGTGGGTTGCCTCTTTGTTTTGTTGACTGTATATTGGATTCTTAAGATTTTGGTGAAAATCAATTGATTTTCCAAGATCTGACCAGTAATAAGATAAGGACAAAAGCTGAGCGTTTTCCTAGAATAAACAAGTTTAAACCATGATCCCTAATAAGCCTAAAGCAAAAATCCATTTGCAAAACACAGCCAAGAACAATGGGTGGAATTTATCCACTAGTCTACTCATAGGCTACACCACTGGTATATTTTCTACACACACGGGCATAGAAACATACACTTATATTGGAATAAATCTGATCTACTCACATTTCCCTCCCCTATTCCAGTTTATTCCCTAAAGAGGTGCATGTGAAAGCCTGAAATATTTTATTCTCCAAGGACAGAACAAACATTAAGAACTATAACTGCTGCTTGCCATCATTGAGAGGAGAGACAGAACCCCTGATCCACACTTCTGCACTGTTGCTAAGCTCTCTCTCTTGCCTGATGGCTTCTGCGTGCCACCCCCAAGTATCATTCCAATCTTCGCATTGACAAAAGCCATGATGTAAGACCCAAGCAGATACTTTCTTTTTAAAGAACCAAGACTGTTGCAGATCTTTTTTTAAAAGGAACACTTACGCTTACCACAGTCAGCTGCTGTTCAATTGTCCTTTTATAATTCTCTAATAAGGAATGCCTAAAGCAATCTCCCGTTTTAAGCATTATAGAATTACTGAATAAAAGTAGACATATTGGTTACCTTGAGTTCAATAAAATTTGCCACCCATTGATGTGTAACACCAAGTAACTTGGTGTTTTAGAGTAAATGGAGGTGAAAATCAGAATTGGTGGGAATTCCCAACAGTACCAGAAAATTAAAAACCCAGATAAATGCAACATGCTGGTAATGAGATGAAATTTGGGGATTAATTGGTCTTGGCTTCCTGAAATTATGACCATAAAAATCTTAGGTTGACAGATATTATGTAATATTTGCCGATACAAAGGTCAAGCAATCAAATAAATTTTGGACGTGCTGGTTAGATAAACTAAAATCACAACTATGTTCTGTTACACTTCTCTTAGTCCTTAATGGGCTAACGTGCATAGGCCACCTCTGAGAGGGGCATATAAAAAGTATATAGCACTCCAGAAAAGGAATGGGAAAATGAGAGAACATTTCACAGGATTATTTCATCATCAAATTCTTTCTTCCTGAAACATCTATGAACATTTCCTGGAATACAGTTTGGGAATTGCTGACCTAGTTTGGTTTCTTCTTAGTAAAAGTGAAGAAAGAGACTTTGTGAAAGAAATTTATGTAAAACTAAAAAGCAAGCCAGTGACAGAACTAAATAATAAAATCAGAATTTCCTCCACTTTCTGCATATTGTTTAGAAAATATTAGAGGGAAGAGGGAAAATCATGATTAGTCATAGAATTATATCAGGGGAACTCTACCTAGATGACAAAAGTTACAAGGAATGAGAAATATCTACTTTTGTTTTGATGTTGACTCAATATATTTTTAAATAATTGATCGAATCAGAGAAATTATAGACAAGGGAATGATTAGTGGTAAGTAGTTTGACTAATTATCATATTGAATCCATCTTCACAATCTCTGTAAGACAGCATATCAGTTTGATGGCAAATAGTGGAAAACTCAACAAAAAGCAGCAAATAGCAGCTTAAAAATAGAGGCTTATTTTTATCATATTTAAACCCATCTGGAGGTAGGGAGCAGGTCCAGACACAGGAGGATATCTACAAGGATTTGGGCTCTTGCTATCTTCATGCTCTGCCTCTGTGGATGGCTCTCATGGTCATGGTGACTCATCAGTACTGCACCTCTGGTCTCTTGTCTGACCTCCAGTATTGAAGGAGGGTACTGAGAAGGGAACAGAAAATTCATTCCAGCTGGGTGAGTTATTTTTTTTTTTTAATCAGAAAAACAGTATCTTTCTGGAAGCTCTACTAAATAGTCTTCTGCTTATATTTGCTTATATCTAATTGTCCAGAAAAATCCCATAAGCAAACCTTGAAAATTACATTGGACCATCTTTTCTTTTCCAGAGAAAGGACACATGGCTAGTGCCAAAGTCACTAGGGGTGTCTTCCCATGCAGGAATTATTATTCTAGTTGTCATATAAGGAGACTGAAACTCCAGAGATAAATATTTAGTCAACATCATATAGCTAAAAAGTGGATATGAGAGGATGAAGCCAGACCTAACTGGGACCTCAAAACTGGTGTATTTCATCAAAATGTAGCTTCTCTAGGAGGGGAAGAGAGGCAATCAGGAAGCTACTTTCAAGTATAGTTATTGTATAAAAGACCTACAGAATTTAGACAGGACAAAAATCTGTAGCTTTGGCACATAAAAGGAAAGGAAGGCAGAGGTCTAGGCAGAGGTCTGTGTGTTCAACCAATTCATCCTACAAAAGAAGCTTTAAGTTGATAAGTAAGCATCATTTCTCTTGGCCTTTATAGGCCTACAAGAATCATATAAATTCCCAAAACTCTTCTGAGCCCTCTGACTAAAGTCATTAAGATTTTTTCCTCCAATTCCATCCTTCAACCCCTCCCCTCCTCTTCTCCTTCCTCTTCATCTTTCTCTCAAAATTCATGGTCATCCCCCGCCCCCCTTGACTCTCCCCACACAGCTTTGCAATACATCCTATGTGGTGGGAATTTTCCAGACTAATTTCCTCTCCTAGGATCCAAGAGAAATGAAGAGAAGATGTAAAAATGACCCTCCATCCTAGCTACAGGAAAAGTTTGTGTTGCTAGGAAACCAACGGTAGGTGCTAATCATCCCTCACTAAATGAGGGCAGCTCCCAGCAGAATAATTCTTTTTGTGGAAGAGCCTAGACCGTGATTTCACTTCCTACCTCCAACTGGCTCTGTCCACATGTATGCTTTTATTCCCCAATAACAAGCAGCAGAAATGATTAAAAATAATTTTAGGGATATGAAATTGCACCTATGAGGAAGATCAGAGGAGTTGTGTAGCATAATATAGAGCCATAAGATTGAAGGGTTTCTTACTCTTCAAACATTTAGACCACTGTGTTTTTGTTGTTTTTTATTTCTTTTCAGCGTAACAGAATTCATAGTTTTTGCACCACACCCAGTGCTCCATGCAATGAGTGCCCTCCATAATACCCACCACCTGGTTTCCCCAACCTCCCACCCCCGCCTCTTCAAAACCCTCAAGTTGTTTTTCAGAGTCCATAGTCTCTCATGGTTCATCTCCCCCTGTTTTGAGAGTGGTGCCATTCTGCAGGGGAGCAAACTAGAAAAACATTTGAGTCAGGTATGAGTGAAATATATGTTGGAAAGTTTTTACATTTCAACAGAGACAGGCATACAGATAGGTAGAAGTAGTTAATATGTTGTTGTCTGAATACAGCATATCATTACTTCTATCATTAACAAGGTACATCTGCTGAATTGATTTTCTTATCTTTTTTTGTCACAGACATATGTTGTAGGTTGTTTGCTTAAGTCTGGCCTGAAGGTAGCTAAAGTTAGAGAAGTCTAGGATTATATCATTTCAGAGTGAGGAAAAGGATAACAGAGGATGATAGGACAGTTTAGAAAAAAATAATTCATCCATTCATTCATTGAACAATTATTTACAGGCCAGTCATATGCAAGACTCATTCTAGATGCTGGCACAAAAAGGTCTGACCTCACAGAGCTTCTATTTCAGTAGATGAAATAATTAATACACCAAATAATTAAGAAAAAATATATGTGTTGGATAATACTACAGAAAAGTACTGTAAGGAAAGGGGATATAAAATGTCAGGGCAGGTGCTGAAAGATTAATTCTGAATTAGAACCTGAAATGAGGGAGTGAGGTATGCAGATGTCTGGGGGAAGAACATTCCAGGAAGAGTGAATAGCAGGTGAATGGCTTTGTAGCCAGAGTGTACCTGAATTGTGCAAAGAACAGCAAGGAAGCCAGTGAGACTGGGATAATGGTGATGACAAAGAGAACAGTAGGAATGGAGTTAGAGAGTCATGGAGTGGAGGGGGTTATAAATGTGAGAAGCAGGGGGTCTATAAGACCTTATAAGGTCTTACAGTTCATAGCAGGACTTTGGCTAGTCCTCTGAGATAAATGATGTGACCAGAGTCAGTACTCACAGAATAACCATATGTTCTTCTACATATCCCAGTCTCCATTGCAGCTGGGGATATGCCAGGTCCCAGCTCTGAGCCAAAATGAGTCAAGGCGGTAAAGAGACATTCTGCTTCCTTCGTATCCTCCTGCTCTACTACCATAACCTTTAAATTCAAGTGTTCTAAACGGAAACAGTTAGAACCATCTGACCCATGTCAGACATCACCTGAATGAAAAATAAAGCTTTGCTACCCTATGTCACCGAGATTGCTAAGGGACATTTATTGCAGCAGCAGAGCTTGGTTAAAATAAAAATACTTTTTGAACAGAAGACTGACATTATCTACCTCACATTTAACCAGATGACTCCAGCTGCCATGTTAAGGATAGTCTATGAGGTTAGGGGTGAGGGGAAATGGGGAAGGAGAGGGATGCAGTAGGCGTCCACTGCACGGGTCCAGATGGAGATAGTGGTGGTCGGGCAAGGTTGAAGGTGGTTGAATTCCAGGTATGGTGCTGATAGACTGACAGTGAGTCATGAGCGCAGAGAGGCAGAGGTTTTGTGATCTGTGCGAGCGAACGGACGTAGTTGCCATCAACTGAGCTGGGAAGGCTGAAAGAAGGGAAAAAACCGGGAACTAAGTTTGACATTAGAGATTGTTCATTCAGAGGAAGGATATCAAGTAAGCAGTTGGAGATAAGCTTCTGGAGAAACGGCTTGTGGTATATACGTGAGAGCTACCAGCACATAGATTATTTTAGTCATGAGACTAAGTAAGGTTTCCCAGAGGATGAGTATTACAGAAGAAAAAGGAATCCTATACGTATGATGCTTAGTGAAAAAGAATAAAGAGTCTAGAAATGGCATTAGGTCGACGTAATGCTGATAAACCTCATGTAAGAAAAAGTAGACAAATGCTCTGCTGAAAAATACTTTGGCAGAGCCTCCTCTCTTCAGTATTCTGAAGCTGGTGACAGTGGATTCAGAGTAAGGAATTTTCACCAGCGAATTAGGACAAGCCTAAAAAGAAGTTACGTGAAGACGTTTATATGGGACTACAGTGTCTGTGTGCAGAGAATAATCAAAGTAGTGTCTGCACATAAAGAGCAACAATTGCTGATGAGAAGAGAAGACATTTATCAAAATGACACCATCCCTCACTGTCAAGCATCTTGGCATTTGAATCCTGACGAAGACCTGTCACCTGCTTTGCTCATGCTCCAGCCATGCAGCCACAGGGTGAGATCCGCAGACTTCTTGCTAGAGCTCCCCCTGAAGGAGAGCAGTGGAGATATCTCCACTCTAACTTGGTTCCATTTGCCCATGTGCAAATCACCCTTCCCCTGGTGAAGGACCTGAGTGGCAGGTAAATTAAATAACGTGAATATGTACACGTGTTCCCAATTGTGTATTTTCAGGATAAGCTAAATGCAGAAACAAACAACTGTATGACCTTAGTGAATGAACACAATGGAAGGTTTATTATTTAATTTGATCACAATCCAATTGGATATTTGATGAGTGCCCTTCCATGTAATTCTAATATACACCATCCATTATATACACTAGTAACCATGGTTCTAATATACAGAACTCCATCATTTTCTAGGGCCTCTGTGTTTTTCACTAAGACCTACTGTATCAAGGCAAGGAATGAGAGAAGAGAGTATGTGTGGAACATTTCACAGGAATTTTTAAGATGTCACACCTGGAAAAGGCATTCATTGCTTCCACCCATATTCCATTGGCCTGAACTCAGTCCATGGCCTTACCTAACTTCAAGAGCAGATGGGAACAGCTGTCAGCTGTGTGTCTAAGAAGAGGAATGGTTGGGTGAATGTCTAACCATTCTCTGCCACTGTGTGAAAAGCTGCATTCTTACCCAGATGTTGGCTAGATTCATGAATCTGAACTTAGAAATTCAACACAGCTTTGTGATAAAACAGATGCAAAGGTTCATCGAATTCAAGGGTATTTATTTCTATTTCTACCAGCCGTAAGACTGAAATTATTTATCTTTAAAATATGATCTTGGGACTGGTCCAGAACTTTTACCAACCGACTATTATTAAATAATTAATCCAAGTTATCAAGCCTTTCTGACCACGGTCCTGAGCACTCACTACCTAAAGATAAATAAGGAGTGGCCCCTGTCCTCAATGACCTCACACTTGTGAGGGGGAAACAAAAGTATAGGACAATCTTACAGGTACCTGAGGAGGGGATGATAATTAATTCTAATCAGCATGGAAAGTTTGGAGGAGAGTTCTGGGGAAACATGAAAAAGAGATGGCACTTGAAATCAAAGTTAGAGGCTGAGAGAGAATTCTCCAGGCAAAGAAGAAAAGAAAGAGAATTATGGAAGAAGGAAATCACACCATCCATCAGCTGAGGTCCGAGGGATCTGCGGAAGAGACAGCTTATTGTGAGATTGTGAGAGACTTTAAGGATTGGACCAAGAAACCTAGACCTTGTCCCAGAAGCCAAGCCATCTGAGGTTGTGCTAGAGTGACAAGGTTCAAGTCACATCTTAGAAGGATGCTTTAGGCAAAGAGAGACTGTAGACTGCAGCTGGGAGAGAGAGAGAGTGAGCAGTTATGAAGCTCTTATAATTGCACACATAAGGATGGAGAGAAGGTAAGTTTAGTGAATAAGCCTTCTACTTTGAAATATATCTGAAATATGAAGTATATGAAATAAAATCAATAAGCTTTGCAACTTTGAAAGGGGCTAGAAGGGAAAGGATAAGGGAGTGTAAAAACTACACCCATTTACCTTTGTTTTCCTGATCATTGGTCTGGTACCTGGAACATAGCAAGCTTTCTTGTTTCTGCCCAAGGGAAGGGGTTTCAGAAGATTGAAAAGGTTCTTAGGTATAAAACAAGTTTCTTTTGCTCTTTAAAAGCTCTCTAATCCTGGAAATTTGTTCAATGAAGATTAAAAATCTTTCATTGTAACACACTTGATTGTTGAGGACAACAATGTCCAATGTTGGACATTGGACACTGGCAATGTCCAACGGGCACTGTTGGACATTGCCAGTGGGAGTGTGAGTGGGTACAAATTCAACTGAGGGTGACTTGGCAGGATCTGTTAAAATTACAAGTGCACATACCCTTGGACTCAGAGATTCTATTTCTGAGAAGTTTTCCAAAGATATACATGTACATCTTCAAAATGACTTCTGAAAGAGTTCCCCATTGTAGCCTTGTTTTTAACTGCAAAAGATTGAAACTCAAATGTTCCTAAACAGGAAACTGATTAAGTAATTTATGGTGTATCATAAAATGGAATTCTGTGTAAGTGTAAAAATAAAAAAAGAAAAAGCATACTTCCTATGGATTGATAAATATCTTCAAGATATATGAAGTAAAGAAAGTAAAATGTGAATAGTGTACATAATATGTGACCTTTAAAGTAAAAAAGGAGATCTGAAATTATATTTATATTTTCTTTCTGATGCATAAAAATTCTGGAACCATACAAAAGAAATTAGAAATGTCCTTAAATCATATGACAGTATTACCTATTCAAAAATTAAACTAAAATTACCATCTTGTCCTACAATTGTTTAACATGTAGGCGTGCCTGGGTGGCTCAGTGTGTTAAGCGTCTGACTCAGGTTGATTTCAGCTTAGGTCATGAACTCAGGGTCTTGAGATTGAGCCCCATGTTGGGCATGCAGTCTGCTTGGGATTCTGTCTCTCCCTCTGCCTCTCCCACCCCCACTGCATGCTCTCAATCTCTCTCTCTAAAAAAACAAAAAAAAATTTTTTAATTAGAAAAAAATGTAAAACACTCTCCCACTTCCATCCTTATTTCCTTTTCCCTGAGTCCCAAGTAACATACTAACTTAAATTTGCATCAAGTCTCACATAAGATTAGATTAGATTCTTTCTGTGATCACCAAGTCAGTATGGTTTTGGCACAAAAACAGACACATAGATCAATGTAACAGAATACAGAGCCCAGATATAGACCCTCAACTCCAAGGTCAACTAATCTTCAACAAAGTACCAAAAAATATCCATGGAAAAAAGTCTCTTCAATAAATTGTGCTGGAAAAATTGGACAGCTACATACAGAAGAATAAAACTCGACCATTGTCTTATACCATACACAAAAATAAACTCTAAGTGGATGAAAGACCTCTTCGACATTGGCCACAGCAACTTTTTTCAAGACATATCTCCAAAGGCAAGTGAAACAAAAGCAAAACTGAACTTCTGGGACTTCATCAAGATAAAAAGCTTCTGTACAGCAAAGGAAACAGTCAACAAAACAAGTAGGCAACCCACGGAATGGGAGAAGATATTTGCAAATGACACTACAGATAAAGGGATGATATCCAAGATCTCTAAAGAACTTCTCAAGTTCAACACTCAAAAAACAAATAATCAGGTCAAAAAACTGGGCAGAAGGCATGAACAGACACTTTTCCAAAGAAGACATACAAATGGCTTACAGACATATGAAAAAATGTTCATTTTCATTAGCCATCAGGAAAATTCAAATCAAAACCACACTGAGATACCACCTTACACTAGTTAGAATGGCAAACATGGACAAGGTAAGAAACAAATGTTGGAGAGGTTGTGGAGAAAGGGGAACCCTCATACACTGTTGGTGGGAATGCAAGGTGGTACAGCCACTTTGGAAAACAGTGTGGAGATTCCTCAAAAAGTTAAAAATAGAGCTATCCTATGACCCAGTAATTGCACTACTGGGTATTTACCCCAAAGATACAAATGTAGTGAAAAGAAGTGCCATATGCACCCCAGTGTTCATAGCAGCAATGTCCACAATAGCCAAACTATGGAAAGAGTGAGATGCCCTTCAACAGATGAATGGATAAAGAAGATATGGTCCATATATACAATGGAATATTACTCAGCCATCAGAAAGGATGAATACCAAACTTTTGCATCAGGATGGATGGAACTGGAGGAGATTATACTAAGTTAAATAAATCAAACAGAGAAAGTCAATTATCATATGGTTTCACTTATTTATGGAACATAAGGAATAGCATGGAGGACATTAGGAGAAGGAAGAGAAAAATTATGGGGGAGGGGCAATCAGAGAGAGAGATGAACCATGAAAGACTATGGACTCTGGGAAACAAACTGAGGGTTTTAGAGGGGAGAGGGGTGAAGAGATGGCTTAGCCCAGTGATAGGGATTAAGGAGGGAACATATTGCATGGAGCACTAGATGTTATATCCAAACAATGAATCATGGAACACTACATCAAAAAAAAAAAAAAAAATGATGTACTGTATGGTGACTAACATAACATAATAAAATAATCATGAAAAAAGATTAGATTCTTTCATAAGAAGAGTCTGTGAGAGGTGGAAGTATAGGTAGAGGGAACAGAGAGTCAAGTCTTGAGAATTCCGAATGTCTGAAAAAGTGAGATAAGGGGTGCCACACTAGAAAGGAAAGTGTGGGGAAGAAAAACAGAGTACCTAAGAGGATCCTTATCTGCTTTATAATATTGCAGCATATTTAAAATACATGGATAATTTCTCAGGCTATTCATCACAAAGATGCTATTTCTTTAGGGTTTTTTCGGTGACCATGACATGGCCATTAGTTAATCAGAAGTATAGGCAGAGTTTTCTAGAATTGAAATATTAATAAACTTGAGGTTTGTGGTTCCTTGAAATATTCCCCTAGATGTTTCATAAAAATTGGATCTCCCTCAAAATTGAAGGTAAATGCGTCTGGACTCCCTGGCAATTTACCAACCTATGAGGCCTTTATTTGAAGAATATTGATAGATATATCTAGGCAAAGGTTGGTGTTTGGCCAATATCTGTGGAAACAAGAAAATTAACTATTGCTACCCGACCAGCACAATCTTAGGAAACCAGGACCTATCAGAGTAATAGATTCCCTCACACTTCCCATTTCACATCGCTTACATTCTTGAAGAGTCACCATGATCTTAGAAGATTTTCTTATAGGGGTGCCAGGGTGGTCCAGTCAGTTGAGCATTTGACTTCCCCTCAGGTCATGATCCCAGGGTCCCGGAATGGAGCCCCAGGTCAGACGCCCTGCTCAGCGGGGAGTCTGCTTCTTCCTCTCCTACTGCCCCTCTCCCTGCTCCTGCTCTCTCTTGCTCTCACATGCTTTCTCTCTCAAATAAACAAATAAAATTTTTTAAAAAATATTTTCTTAAAAAAAGAAAAAAGTTCTTACAGCCAGAGATATACTATAAGCAACTTATGTAAAAATAAATAAATAAAAAACAAACCCCAAAACAACAACAACAACAAAAAAAAAAAACCAAAAACGTATTCTCTCTAAAAATAAAGCTGCTCACTTTGTTCACCAATAAAACTTTACAGATAACTAAATAACATACAACCAAAAAGAGAATGGAACCAGTAAGTAAATGAAGAGTCTCTTAATTTGTCTCCTTACTATACTCAGGAAATCTATGAAGAGCAATATGGAAGACACTTGCTAAGATAATCTTAGCTCAAAATCCACATCATGGGACACCGGGCTGCTGGTTTTAATTATACAAGCCAAATTTCCACCACGCCAAAGCTCATTCTGGAGTTAAGAAAGAAGCTTTTATCATTTGCCCTCCAGTAGGAATTCTTCCGTTCCTACCGTCAATAAAACCTCTTATTGTATTTATTGTCTTCTACCACAAACATCTCTGACATTTCTCATGACTTTCTGGGGAATACGCCTGTCACCTCACTGAAGAGGGAATCCTGGTATTATTGGTCCTCAGCACACGAACTCAGACCACAGGGAAGGGGACACAGTGAATGTCATTCCCACAGATGGCCTGGAAAAACCTCGACTAATGACTGTACACTGGAAGTTATGGCAGATTTTGAAGCCTCCAGTTTTTCATTTGCTGCTTCTGCATGGAGGCCTCCCACCACCCATCTGTCCACACTTTAGCCTCTACTACTAATCAGGAGAAACTCTTGACCTTGGGCATGGAGTGTGACTGTCTTGACATTTTTGTTATTCTGGCCCTGACAAAGGGTAGGGATGGGAGTTGGACCGGGGCCTTCCAGGTTGTTGGGATCTCTCTTCTCTGTGTCCCAAAAACCTGTGCCCACTCAAGCCAGCATCTTTGGTAATATTCCCAAGCAGGTCAAATGTGATATTTTTTTCCTGTTGCTAATCATCACATAGCTTTAGATATCTCTTTTAGTCTCTCGAGTTAGATAGAATCTCTCATTCCTCCCTGCTCCCCTACCATGGCTTTTTTTTTTTAATCTGTTATATAAGATGATTATCTTCCATCCAGTCTGGTCCAGTGGCTGGTAATTTTCTCAGAAACAAAGGCCATACCTTAGTCACCTGTAGCCATGAGTCCCTGACGCAGCCAAGACATTTGGCAAGCTGCAAGTTCTCATGAAATATCTGCTCAGACTTTCACAGGCATGCAACAGGAATCATTCCTCTGATATCAGCATTTAGAGCTGCAGAAGAACTTAGAAATGATCAAACATTATAAATTTTTAGTTTTGATTCGGTATTTCTAGCTGTATTATAAATATCCACCCCTCAGGCCAATATTTTTTGTAGTTTTAATTGTGATTACATTTTTTATTTGTCACATTTATTTATGATATAATTGTTAATACAAGGGACTATTTGACACTTTTTTAATAAAAATGAAAATCTCTGAGCTGGCAATCAATCCTTTCTCTGTTATTTATTTGGTTGAAAAAAGAAAGCTAAAATGGCTTGCCTTACTTTAAGTTTACTATAGCTGCTCCTGTGGTTCTTGGTCTTACCAAGATAATGGTAATAAATCAGTCAATAAAACCACAAAGTTGATTTCACAAAACATGGTGGGGATAGGAAATGACCTGAAGGAAACCATCAGCCAAAGCATGGACTAGAGAGTACAACAAGTTATGGATGAGCACCAGCTACACACAGCAACTGTTCTTGCCTTCATGGAACTTTTTATCTGTCCAGAGAGACTGGCCTTAACAAAATAATAAACACATTTAGACATAGAAGAAATTCTCTTAACTACCCACTACTTATCAGTTTGAGGGATTAACCAACACTCTCCACTCACTTTATAAAACTTCCTGACTGATGCTCTCAGCCTGCAGACCACTCTTTGCCAGAAGGCTCAGCTCCCCTGATCCCACAGATTATGGTCTATGCTTTCCAGGACTCAGCTGTATTTTTTCCCAAACCCATTGATGCCAGTTGTATAATTTATTGTAATTAAATAACTTAGATACATATTATTCAAAGCTAGGAAACAAGAGTGTGAAAAGAGTTTTTCTATGAAATCTATACAAATGCTATAGAAAGCTGCAATCAAGACAAGTTACTTTAAAAGTTTATTAAATTAAGTGTGGGTCAGACAACTGTGAAAGACTGGCAAGAAAAACACAAAATATAAAAGATTCTGGTTTCAGATCGCCTCTCAAATGTCTTTTAGTTCTCTCTAATTAAAAAAAATAGAAAATGTAGATATTGCATTTTTATGTGTTATTGATACAAGAAAGGTGATGGAGGGGGGCACCTAGGTGGCTCAGTTGGTTAAGGGTCTGACTCTTGATTTCAGCTCAGGTCCTGGTCTCACAGTCATGAGATCAAGCCCTGTGTTGGGCTGCATGCTCAGCGAGGAGTCAGCTTGAGATTCTCTCTCCCTCTGCCCCTCCCCCACTCATGCACATTTTCTTTCTCTCTCTCTCAAATAAATAAATAAATCTTTAAAAAAATAGAAAGGTGACGGAGTACTTTAGTCAGTAGACTCAAATTCAAGAAAAAGGCCTGGTTCTACATCATAAGATTAGAAAATAGATGAATATTGTGTGTTAACTTAACATGAAATATTTAAATATATGCTTCATCTTCCCCCCTCCAAATTCACTGCTTTATAAGACTTGATTAACCAACTACCAGTCCTAGATGAAAGCACTTTCCCTCAGTATGAAATGCTTGCTGTACATGTTTCTGAGGTTCAACTGGATATGATTTTTCTCCAGGCAGTCCCTCCAAAGAACACATAAACATTCAGTGATTGGGGGGAAGCTGGCTTGCAGGTGTATAGGTAACAACAAACTAATTATAAAAAAGTTACCTAATATTGTAAAAATATTCTCATTTAAATCTTTTGGAATTTTTCTTAAAATGTTTACCACATGTACCATTTAACACACATCACCTATTTGGAACTTAATGTAATTCAGGAAAGAGTTTTTATGAAGTCATGAGCTCCTGAATTGGTTACAAAAACAGACTTCTATTTCTAATACTTCCCAGAATCAGGCAGGGAGAATTCCATGTCTCTGTCCAAGCCTCAGGATTGCTTCCTGAGATCACGAAGTATTACCTCTAAAAATGTTGCTCATTTCATGATGAAATATATAAATGGAAGCATATAATTTGTGAATTTTGTATTCATAAGTGTTGAATTTGCTAGAAATATGCATATTACACTGGGTCAGCTAGTTATTAGTTGATTATAGTTACAGTTCTTGCTTTAAAGGAAAAGCATAATGGGGCACCTGGGTGGCTTAGTCATTTAGGCATCCAAATCTTGGTTTTGGCTCAGGTTGTGATCTCAGGGTTGTTAGATCAAGCCGCACATTAAGCTCCATGGACAGTGGGGAGTCTGCTTGAGATTCTCCCTCTCCCTCTCCCTCTCCCTCTCCTTCCTTTTTTACCCCTCCCCCCTCAAATAAATAAATAAGTAAATAAAATCTTTAAGGAAAAAGCCCAGTGTGAAAGGTTCCCCTAGCAAGAGCACTCATGCTGGTGAAGATGTCCATGGAAGCCTTCCCTGAAGAGGCAGTGTTAAGTTATGGCAGGAAGGATGAGTAGGAGCCAGCCTGGCCATGTGGGGAAAAGCCAGGTTTTGGAAAAGAACAATTCAAGTAGATGGAATAGCATGTGCAAAGGTCCTGAGGCAGGAAGAAACTGACCTTTTTAAGAAACCAAATGGTTTATGTGAGTCCAGACGGACTGGAACAGAAGAGGAACACTGAGAGGTGAAGACATGAGATGGAAGAGAAAGAGGATTAGAGACTGATACAGAGGGCAGTAAGAGAGGGGGAGGAAGCAGAATCTGTTCTATAGAACTCAGTTCTATAAGATGTCATCAGCTTCCCTTCCAAGCACTTGAGAACCCAGATAGTCCCACGGCATAAAGAAACTGAGGTCAGGTGAACTACTTCCTCTCTTCCGCCATGAAAGAATCCAACTCCATCTTATTTTCCACACTACCAAAATTATTGTGTTATATGCCAAGAATGGCCACCCTGCTCTCAGATTATTCCCCTAGTTACCACAGCATAATCCAACTCTCCCACCTTACACCCACAAAGACAAAGCCATTCTTTGCAGCTACTTCAGAAACTATACCTCAGTGCTCCGCAGCTCCTGCCTTCACTGAAACACTCCTCCACTTCACTCCCACCCCCACCACTTCCTGGCCCTCCTACCATTCCACCAAAAAAACCACCCAGGCCTCCAGCCAGGAAAAGTTGTTAAACCCTGTCCTCTGCAACTTCACAGCACATTTGCTTGAATACCAAAAGAGGATTCGTCTTGGCCAATGAGAAACAAATGAATATGCAGCGATTCGCCACTTGCTGTAAAGCCCTGCCAACAATTCCCACTGCTATGTTCTCTTCTGTTTTTATAATCAATTAAAAAGGCTTGGTTCGTTAGGGGCAGTTCTCCCCCTCCAGACAATGGAAGAAGCAGCAAGCAGCCCTCCGAAAAGGCACAAATCTCTTCTGAGAAATGTCTAGCAGAGAGAGCTTCTTACAGTAACACTTTATTTTAATGGTCCTTTAATGCAGAATTGACAATGGAGCTCTCCCTGAAGCCCTCACGGAGGCCTCATTCACCCTAAATAAAAATGACTCTGTTGCCAGAGATCGGTCACAGCCAAGGTATCAACCTGCGCGTCGTACCCCAGGGGAGGAGAGGGGAAGGAGAAACGCCCTCTCTGTGCTTCACTTTGACCCTCCACCCCCTAATCCAGCTTTCCAGTTCCCTATTTAGATGAGCATCCCTTATGCATTTAGTGAATTATTCCTCTGTCGAGTCTCCGTAGGTATCAGCTTTCTGAGAAGCGGCTTGTGCTTCCCAGAAACCAAAGGGAGCCTCGCTGGTTTGCAGGCTCGGGTGGGTGAGCCAAGGAGCCAGGGAAGGCAGCGCATGACTAACCAGCGTGACACAGCGCCCATGAGCACTCGACAGCCACTCATCACGAGCAGCAGATTGAAGGTAATGTTTTAAGAGGTTTTCAAGCTGCTGGGAAATTGTGGGTTTCAGAAATGTTCTCTAAACCTTGTGAAAATTCCAACGGCATTGCGAATACGTTGAGATGGTCACCAGAGGAATGGACGGAGGACTGACAGCTCGCCCCCCCCCCCCCGCATCCTGCGCCCCCTGCAGGGCCCTCGGGAGGGACAAGGTGGTGGCCGCGCTAAAGCCCCACCAAGAGGCGGGTGGGAGAAGTCACCAGAGGCAGAGAGAGCCGACCCCAGGGACAACCTGACGGAGTGGGCCATCACCTGGCTGGGGGGTGGGCGCCGGCTGCTGAGTAGCTGGAACCAAAAACAAAGGCGGGTCCTGTTAACGCTCTTTATGCAGCAAGCCAAGTCCAAGGAGCAGCCTCATTGCAGGAACCACGCAGAACAAAGTGCAGGCACTCTGCCACCTTGCCTCCTGGGGTAGAGCTGTTCCTACCCGAGGACACTACGGGGGTCGTATCTGGCGTCCAGATCGTGATAATACTAGGGAATAATAAGGTAGCAAATACTAACGTGACCACGCAAGACTTTGGGAACGTTATAAGGTGTCAATGTCCATCTAGCCCAAAGCCCACAAGGTCAAAGGGCAAGCAGAACAAGACAAAGTGGTCAGCCTAAGGGGATGGCGCAGTAGATCACGAAGGGCGTGGGTCCGGGACTCCTACAACACAGCCCAGGGTTCAGTTTTCCCTGCGCTCCCCTGTTCTGTGGGAACTTCAGTGAGTTACTTCTCTTTAAGTGGAGCCAGTGGTAGCATCCAGGTCCTCAGTTTGCCTATATTCAATAAGACAAACCACAAAAAGCGCTCTACCCGATGCCGGTCACATAGTAGACACATGAAAAAATGGTCTCTGGCATTCCTGTGTGTGTTAAGGGCAGCCTGGCACCACCGCGGCCGCCCATCCAATGCGTAGGCTTCCATAAGCTCCTGCTTTCACATGTGGGGGATCTGCTGAAGAGAGCGCTCAGCATCCCCATGCATCTGCATTGATTCCACAGATTCCTTACTCCCCATCTTCCTTGATTTTTCCGTTGAATTTATCATCCTCCAAAGCCTTCTCAAGCTAGCTGTCATTTGATATTAAATGCCCATTGGAGAGAAAATGGCTGCTCCTGATGAAACTGGTATTAGCCTGGGATAAACAATCAAGGCCATCTGTAATGATGGATGAATCCTCTGCGTTGGAGTCTGGTCCATTACAGAGTTCCAAGATAAAATGGAAACACACCAGAGCCAGTCTTTTCCTGTCTCTGATTAAGCAGCCTAAACGGGAAGGTCTCTAATTGTTGGAGGAATATGGTGCCTCTTGTTCGAAGGAAGCAGCGGGGACACAGTCTCTTAACACTCATCGACATTGCAGTCCTGTTCCAGAAAGACTATTTCCGTGGAGCCTAGGGGAAACAGCAGAGTACAGTGCTTTCTCCCACACCCCAAATTACAAAAATAACAGGCACACTCTTTAATAGCAACCTAAGAGAAGTGTCAATTACAAAAATGAAGTATTTAGTAACTGCATAATTATTTAACACATTTCTCCAAATAACTCAAGTTGTTTATAAACAGTCTAAAAACACCAAAAAGAATATTTTACTTTGATAAAACCCAAGTTGTTTTACTGCTAACTTTTCACTCACTTCTCTGATTTGACCTGGTAGTGTTGAGAATAAATCAGTGCTAGGTGCCCTCAGAGAACCTACAGGGTCTTTTACCAACGTCTTAACCAATGTACCGCATTTAGACTCCCCATATCATGAAAGGAGTCTCTAAATCTCCCTTCATTACCCATCAGAGGAATGGTCACCACCATCGTAAAGGAACAAACTGTATTTTCCCTCTTTCTTTCTTTCTTCTTTCTTTCTTTCTTCCTTTCTTTCTTTTTTCTTTCTTCTTTCTTCTTCCTATCTTCCTTTCTTTCTTTTTTTATTTACTTATTTATTTATTTGAGAGAGAGGGAGGGAGAGCAGGAGCGCGGGAGGGGCAGAGGGAGATGGAGAGAGAATGTGAAGCAGACTCTGTGCTCAATACAGAGTATACTCGGGGCTCGATCTCACAACCCTGAGATCACGACCTGAGCCAAAACCAAGAGTCAGATGCTTAACCCACCGCACCACCCAGGCGTCCCTGTGTTGTTGTTTTTTTTAAAGATTTTATTTATTTATTTGAGAGAGAGGCAGTGAGAGAGAGCATGAGCGAGGAGAAGGTCAGAGGGAGAAGCAGACTCCCCATGGACCTGGGAGCCCAATGCAGGACACGATCCCAGGACTCCAGGATCATGACCCGAGCCGAAGGCAGTTGCCCAACCAACTGAGCCACCCAGGCATCCCGTCCCTGTGTTTTCTGAAAAGCAAGTTAGAAAGCAAGGCAGAGAGGGATGGAATGAGACCAAATATCCAGGTCTTAATCTAGAGCTCATTCTATCAAGATATGTGGAATAATGGCTACCACGCACTCAGCAGATGCCTTGGTTTTCCTCTGCAGGGACGTGAGTAACAGACGGGAACTGTGTCTATAGGGAGTGTGGGGATGAGGGTCCCCATCTTAGCAAGTAGGCCGGATGACCTAAAGCTGTCCCTCTCTCCAATTTGATATCTTTCTACCCTTTCCTTCCCAGCATCCCAACACTGTACCACAACAGACCAAACCTCCGTAGTTACTCCTCCAGTTCACATATGTGTTTCCCTCTGCTCACAGCAATCTTGCCCCTTTTCTTGTGACATCTGCTTCTCCTTTTAATCTGAGTTTAGTCATCTCTTCCAACAAGGTCCTACCAACTAAGTAGCATTATGTGCCTTCCATATGTAATTCTCTAGCAAAGTATAGATCTTCTATCCTAGCATCTATCATAAGTTTATTTGAAAAGACTTTTGGTTGCAAGATGTGGAAATCAGCTTGAGGGACCATCAGCAATATACAGATGTGGTGTTACATTTCATAATTTAGGCCTTGGGGAAGGACTAGCACTAGAAGTTGAAAGTTGTTATGATTCTTTCTCCCTTGTGTTTTGGCTAATTTCTGCATATCTACTTCCTTTCTATTGGTTTCTGGAAAACAGCTTTCTCTGCTCTCTAGCCGTATGGAAGAATATGGCAGGTGGCTCTAGCCACAAGCAGAAAACACAATGTCCCTGAATGACAGCCCCAAATTTCTGCCATAATCATATGGGCCCTATTTAAGTTAGGCTTCTCGCTGAGGGCCCATTTTAGAGAAGAGAACAATGGCTATGGGATGAACTGTTATTCTAAAATATCTAGAGTACCATAACATTCACAACTGCCTACTTGCATGTCTACATACTTGATCATTAGTAAACTTGGTCAATGGACCACGTCTATCTTATTCACAATTGTATCCTCATGGAACTCTGTGCCAAACATTACAAATGTCCATTTTGTAATATAAAAAAAAGGGGGGGCCTAAAAAAAAGTAAAGCCCTGTATAATTCCCTCCATATCAAGACTTCCTTCTTCCTATCTTTCAAACCTATTTTGCCCCCCACCTCACTTGTTAGCCCTACTATCACCACCTACTGTGGATGATGATCTCCTATATTCCTTCCATATTTTAACCTCTATAAAATCGTTCCTTGTCCTCCATAAACACTCCCAGGGACTTTATACTTCATATGTCTCTCCACCTGAATAACAATAAGAAATACAAAATATTTATATCTTAACTATGTTGCAGACATAGTGATAGGTATATCACATACATTTTGTCTAATCTTATAACACTCAATATTTTGCCCAGCTGAAACTTGGATATAGCTGAATAACTTGTTCAGGGTCACAACTAATAAATAATCTTAGTCTATCTGAGTCCAAATTCCAATCTTTTTCCTCCTAATCTTTCCACTCATGTAATCTAGTACATGGAAAGCCCCTTAAATCCAGGAACCATTGATAAATTTACTTCTATATCCCCAGAGACTAACATATTTTACATCTCACAGAAGGACATAAGGTATGCTTAGTAAATATTTGCTGAGGCATGAATAAATAAGTGAATGAATGAGTAAGTGTGTTCTATTGGGGGAAAAGACACATTCAACAAGAATAGTTTTCTCTATTCTGACAACTTTGTAGTCTTCACGTGTCAACAAAATAATTAGCTCAAATGAAACCAATTATATTAGCAGTTCTATAAAGTTAACGTGGCTAGAGGACTAGCTTCTATCAGATAAAACCTCTCCCTAAGAAAAAAACATAAAAGCTGAACACAATATAACACAAAACTGAACTAAAACAGCAGCTACTTAAGGTTTTGGAAAACCACTAAGTTTCTAAGACTTAAGAGCAGCAAGATCAAAGAAAAAGAGACTCTAAGAGAAGGAAGCCTAACATAATACTGAGCTTCTAAACTTTCAGCATTTGATCGATCCTAAGATTTAAGAAGAAAGAGGCCAGTAAATTAGGAAGAATGTTCAACTTTGACGCCACTAAAAAGAACAGGCTTTGCACAGAGGACTTAAAGGGCAGTGAAACTATTCTGTACAATATTACAGTAGTGGATATGTGTTCTTATAGATTTTCAGCACCCAGAGACTACCCAAGGCCAAGAGTGAACTGTAAGGGAAACTATGAACTTTGAGTGATAATGATGTGTCAATGTCAGTGATGTGTCAGTTGTAACAAATGTGCCTCATTGTGCAGCATGTTGATAGTAGGGAAGGTTGAATAAGATACCTGGGAATAGGGGCGCCTGGGTGGCTCAGTGGGTTAAAGCCTCTGCTTTCGGCTTGGGTCATGATCCCAGGGTCCTGGGATCGAGCCCCACATCGGGCTCTCTGCTCCGCAGAGAGCCTGCTTCCTCCTCTCTCTCCCTGCCTGCCTCTCTTGCCTACTTGTAGTCTCTGTCTGTCAAATAAATAAAATAAAATCTTAAAAAAAAAAAAGATACCTGGGAATAAACCTAACCAAAGAAGTAAAGGATCTGTACTCGGGGAACTACAGAACACTCATGAAAGAAATTGAAGAAGACACAAAAAGATGGAAGACCATTCCATGTTCTTGGATCGGAAGAATAAACATTGTTAAAATGTCTATACTACCTAGAGCAATCTATACTTTTAATGCCATTCCCATCAAAATTCCACTGGTATTTTTCAAAGAGCTGGAGCAAATAATCCTAAAATTTGTATG
>PISX010028944.1:0-20788 GCA_004024625.1 Mellivora capensis | reverse complement strand
AATTTCTTTTGTCAATGTCTTGTAATATAAATTATAAATATAATTTATAAATTATAAATATAATTTATAATTAATAAAAGTTATAAATATAAATTATAAATATAAATATAATATTCTTCAATTGTTTGGGGCACTATGGAGATTTTAACAATATTAATTCTTCCAATCCATGAGCACAGAATATCTTTCTACTTATTTATATCTTCTTCAATTTTTTTTATCAATGTCTTATAATTTATAGTATATAGATCTTTCACCTCCTTGGTTAAATTTATTCATAGGCATTATATTCCCAGTGCCCTGGAAGTGGTAGTCTACCCAGAACTGTGTCTCCAAATGTTACAGCCCCACGGGACCCAGGAGTGCAAGCCCTCCTGGCCTCCTAAGCCAGGTGATCAAGGGGTATTTCCTGGGTGGTAGCTACAAAAACAAGGTCACCATATGTAAATACCAGGGCCTCAACCCTGGTGTGTGTAAGTTCCCCTCTGGAAGATAGAAGTGCTTTGGAGCATGGAAGAGGGAAAGTGCAAAGATGGTGCCCACTGGCTGAAGCCGGGCAACTGGGGAGTACAAGGATGGCACTTGCCAAAAAAAAAGAAAAAAAGGAAAAAAGTGCCATCTTTTTGTTGTTGTTTCTCCTTTTTCTTTTCCTTTTCCCTTTTTCCCTCGTGTCTCAGTCCTATCTACCCACTTCAATGTGCTTTCCCTTTCATTTGCCTGATGTAAAGGAGTTTTAGTTGTTTTTCTTCTCTGAGGAAATCATTCTATACATAGCCATAGATTCAGTGTGTCTGTAGGAAGAGATGAGCTCAGGGTCTTCCTGTGTCACTATCTTGAACTGGAACTGACAAGGTTCTTTCCTGCCTCCTTTCATTGGTCAAAACTCACCCTCTAGGGGTTTAACTCACCAGTATTTGACATGTTTGTAGAATGAATAAAAAATGTAGACCTGGTTTGGATATCTATAATATTTCTACATCATAAAACATAACCAGTAATAATCTTATAGGTATTACATGAGAAAATGATGAGAAGTATTTAAAAAATTTTATATCCTTGTCATGACTAAAAAATGATAGAAGTACACTATAGCAATGACATGTAAAGCAAATGTTCTAAAAGAGGAATCACACATGCTTCACATTCCCTTAGGAGGTTGAAGCAAAGATAAAAGTGCCAACAGACTTGCTGTAATACTTCCTTTTACCACAACAGATGACGGTGCTTTGTTCAAAACAGTTGCTGGGAAAAGATAGTCTATCAGGAAAAACACAATAGAGTCAGAAGGAAAGTAGTAATTGTCAAACAGCAAAAAATGACAAGTGATTATGAAACCTTTTCATGTCTCATAAGGTAATGATGACATATAAATAAATTTCCGGTTGGGTGGAGAACTGTCTACAAATATGGTGGCATCACCAGAACATGTTCCCAGTCACCTCTGACTACTCATATTTTGGGTTTATTTCACATAGGCCGTTGCAGCATCCAGAACATATGACAATTAGGCTTAAACACAAATATTTCTGGCTTATTTTTTTTCTCCTGGAAAAATGGCTTAAACTCTAGCAGCTGAACAAATATTTGAAGTTGATGAAGGAGTGGGGAAGAACTTCAGCCAGCCTTCAGCAAGACTGGGCATCAGGTGATACTGAGTATTTAAAGCAACAGTGTGTGTGTTATGCACCTTGACCTTGGTCCTCATGACTGGACTGTGGAAACTTTCCTGTATTCCAAGAAAATGGAATATATACATGGAACTTTCAAACATGCACTCTTCTAACTTCATGCCCAGCTCAATGAACTCCCACCCGAAAGAAAACCCCAGCTAAGGTAGATATTGTCAGATGTTTCTTCTGAGTAGCTCATAGAGTGTGCTGATTATGGATTATTCTGTTCTGTGGCCACAATTCTAGGTAGATGATAATTTGAGACATTTTACGACACTGAAGTATCCTATGGAGAAGTCTCTGACTTCTCATTCAAGGATCAGTACCACCCCAGAAATAAAGTCATAGTCATAAAAATTATGGGTACATTTGGCAGAAAAAATTTTTCCTTCCATTTCTGACGTATTTCTAAGTAGATTGTATTTACGGGTAAGAACTTTTTGAGACACCCTTTACTTGTTCGATTTCTTCATTGTTGCTTGTTTAAAGATACATATTTGAGTAAGAACTAACAGAACTCAAAATGAGCAGGTATTATTTTTTTCACTCAGAAAACAATATGTGTTCATTATGAAAAGAATGCTCTCATGAAAAGACAAAAAATCTCCTCATTCAGTGATAATCAATCCTAGCATTTGAGTGTATTCCCTTCGTGTTTCTTTTTTTAAATGAATCATTTATCTTCTTAACATAGTTCTGATCATACTGAATATACAAGTTTCTGCAGGACCCTGAAGTAGACCTTAATGATTCACGTTAATGAGTGACAGAAAAAAAAGGCCAGAACAAATGAAAACCAAAGATAGACGAAAACTCTCACTGTAATCGATGGCCTAAAATACTGCTTCCACCAAATGTTTTCAGGAAAGGTTAAACAGCACCTTCTTTAAACTTCTATCACTTTCTTTTCTTTTTTTAAATAAAGGAATTAATTACATTGTTTAGGATTTTTTTCCCCACATTATGTGATGTGAGCTTCCTAACAAATATGGCAAGTAGATAATTGTACCAGCATCTAACATTAATTGATACAGCTGGGTCTAAACACCAGGTGTCTGAACTCCTTTCCATTACATCAGACTCCCACCCTTGGAATTTGATCGGTTGTAAATACATTTTTGTAAATTCTGCCCTGGTCACAACTCTCTGAGTCACCTTGTTTGGCATCTGGACTAAAACAAACTGAAAAGTCTTGGATACGTGGCTTACACCCTAAGGGTAATTTCTGGGCCCCAAGACTAGAGGTTCTCTGGGAAGCTAGTTGATTTGTTCTGTTATGGCTGCGGTATCAAAATTAGAATATCTGAAAGGCAGATGTTTTTTGGAATCTTGGTTCCATTATTTCTAGTTATGTGACTTTTAAAAAATTATTTAAGCTCTCTGAGCCTTAATTTTCTCATCAGTAAAATTGAGAATATTATCTCCTATGGCATATTATCCCATGAGGTTCGAATATGATCACACAACTTACACTGATAGGATGTAACTCAATACATATTAGTGGGATAAATCAGGCCTAGAAACAAAAGACAAAACCCTGGATTACGCTGATAAATAGCCAAGCTTCCTAGAGACTCCTCAGTCTAGGAGTCTTGGATCCACACTTAGCCTTGCATAAAAGGAGAGATGAGGGGATCTGGGTGAAAAAAGGAGGTAATCCAAACACTTTTTCATTGCTTTTCAAAGACCTTTAGGTAACAGTGACCCCTATTTATCTTTAAACCTCTAGTACCTAAACCTTTATTGAGTGATCACCATGTGCCAGAACCTACTTTCCTTCCTTCCTTCCTCCCTCTTTTCTTTCTTGTTTCTTCCTTTTCTTTCTCCCTTTCCTTTCTTCCTTCCCTCCCTCCCTTTCTTTCTTAATTGTTACTGACCTCCTATTGATTGACTGCCATTCACAACAGGCAAGGAATAATGACCTAACTACTTTTTGGCAACATTGTGGTATTTGTCTAGGCGCCCCTAAGAGTACAAGTTTTAATAAGGGTGTTATTTATCCTGTGTAGCCTGAATTCATCCCTTTCCCCATTTACTTCAATTGTGGATTGGTTTTCAGGGTAGGGGGAAAGGGGTTTTGGCCAGGGACAGACTTCCCTCCAGGTAAAAGAATGTGACACTACAATTCTTCAAGAATGGCAAGTATGTCAAGAACAGATGGAGGTAGTAAGGCTAGGTGGTCAGGGTTGGAGCCAGGCCTCTGGGAAGAATTAGACCTGGGCAGGGAAGGGGGAGGAGGAGATTCAGAGGAGGAGAAGAATGACAGACACGACCTAAGAGGAAGGAGCTAAACACCAGGGGAAAGAAAAAAGAGCCACCACACAGTAATCCACTTCAGCCTGGCTATTTAATCCTCAGGGTACGTTACGTGGGTACCGTACTATTAATGTGCCCCCACCCCAAGTTCTACTCTCTACCCTTCCCTACCCTGCTCCTTTGTCCTCTATCCTCCTGTTGGGTTTGGTTAGGTGAAAGGAGACTGAGGTCAGGTATTTACTGGGTTGGCTGCATCCCTCTTCCAGAACATTCAGCTTCGGTTAAGCCCTCTTCTCCATACAGCTAGGTCTGGTAACTCTGTCCCCACTTCAGGCTCAGTGTCATAATTGCTCCACACTGTGGGTTCCCCTAAACCCTGCCAACACCACTGTGAATAGCCCTTGTATTAAATTACAAAATTCAATTACCAACTTTGGGATGTCATCAGTGTGTCCTGTTACCTTGAGTGACCCAGACACTATGTTTTCATTCTCCTTTCATAAATGGGATAAATGAATTTTTGAGATTTTTATGTAACATGCCCACACTCACATAACTAGAAATAGTTGGCCCTGGGATCTGAAGCCAGCTCTGTCCAATGCCTATATGCTTTGCATAATGCCAGCCTGTATGAGTTTTCATGGGTAAAACTAAGGGAGTTTCTTTATATGGGAGGGATTCCTCTGTGAGATGAAGAAAAAATAAGTCATATTCTTTTTTTAAAAGATTTTTATTTATTTGTCAGAGAGAGAGCGAGCGAGTACACAAGCAGGGGAAGCAGCAGGCAAGGGAGAAGCAGGCTCCCCGCTGAGCAAGGAGCCAGACGTGGGATGTGATCCCAGGACCCTGGAATCATGACCTGAGCTAAAGGCAGATGCTTAACTGACTGAGCCACTCAGGCATCCAAGAAAACGTCATATTCTATAAACATTAATTGGCTGCCGAACTGGGCAAAAGATGCTGTAACAACAGGACCACAGGACATTAGACCTGGAATGGTCCTTAGCTGGAAGTAGTTCTCATGCTGTGTGCTCAGTGGAGACCTAGCAGTTCCATCCAGGAGGAGCGAAGAGACACCAGGCTGGCCTTAGGCAGACAGACTTTCATCAGTTGTATTTTTCCTCTGTGCTCACTGAGTAAAATCATGAGAGAGAAGGTTCTAAAGCTTTCCTTGGTTTCTTCTTTATAATGAGGCTATCCTATCCCCTAAGATGACTAGGGCTGTTATTTAGCTGACACATAGGAGATACTGGATGCTGATGAATGTGTATTTCCTCCATATGTTCATTCTTTCTGGGTATATTCAGAAAAGAAAATTCAGTTTAGGGTGTGAAGTTTTTCAGTTCAATCTCTGATTCAACAGAGATAGATTAACCATCAATATTCCTTTATTTGGTGGCTTTGGTCTGAAAAAATTAAGCAACTGGAGAACAGAGTAGAGGGACTTGAGCTCTGGTATTCCAGACATATGCCTTCTCTGGTCTGATTCTGGTGTAGCCACTCTGATTCTTGTTAATGAACAGATGATCAAAAGGTTGATCCATGAACTATAGGCCCTTAACTCATTTATAAAAAGCTACTTCCTCGTGGCCCCTACCACCTGAAAACCATTCTCTATTCTTTTCTTAGGCCTGGCTAAGCACATGGTGAACTGGACAAATATCCTTTGGCAGGCATTTGTCTTGAGCAGGGTTTCTCCAACAACTGTGTTTGAGAGCTACTGATCTAGAAAGCTCGGTAGAGGGTAAACTCCATATACACATGTATACTCAGTCCTATATGCACCCTAACACCCCTGCACCCCCAAGTACACTAAATCTACCCCTCCATAGTGTGGTGTCTGTCATTGACTACTTCAGTATACCAAACCAGTGGTTCTCAAGCTTGACTGCAGAGTAGAATCACCAAGAGGGCTTTAAACATTTCTGAGGCTCAAGTAACATCCCAGACCATTTAAAGCAGGAACTCTGGTCGTTCCAAGTTGCACCCTAGTTTGAAAGCTAGGTTGATGAGACACTATGTTCTGTATGTGTTATGATGAGACACTCTTGGAATTCATTCACTTTTCTGAAAATAAAACATTAAAAAATTAAAAAGTAAATAAAACATTTTTTTAAAGATTTTATTTATTTATTTGACAGACAGAGATCACAAGTAGGCAGAGAGGCAGGCAGAGAGAGATGGAGAAGCAGGCTCTCCGCTGAGCAGAGAGCCCGACGCGGGGCTCGATCCCAGGACCCCGGGATCACGACCCGAGCCGAAGGCAGAGGCTCTAACCCACTGAGCCACTGTCAGATTTTATACAGGCTTACTTCTGCCTCTGGCTGTGATGGAGTCACTGTGATGGGCGCACCTTCTCACAGTAAACGATGACAGAACTGGATGAAGCTGATGGTGTACCTGTTTCTGCACATTAGACCAGAGGCAGTGCAGGACTGTGATTCAGGAGAGAAGGGAAGCAAGCAGCGTGGACTTTCTGAACATCTGGGCTTTCTGTCTGGAGGCACTTTTCAGATGGCAGTGAAGGCAGGAGACAGAGGTTGGAATTTTGGAAGAGTTAGGTGCCTGGAATTTGAGGGTCAGAGTTCCAGGGAGGAGGGAACTGCCTGGAGAAAGAGCTCCAAAATCTGCATAAAGGTCCCCTTGAGGATGGTGTTGACTACTAAGCCGCAGATGTGACCGGTGAGAGCCCATGAGGCTAGCTGGGCAAAGAATAACTGTAAACCGAGGAGTTCCTGGAACACAGCAGGGCGGGGACATGTCTGAGGCTGGGTCAACCAGAGTAAAGAGTCCTTGTTGAAACCCTGAGGAACTCAGTGGCAACAAGGGAGGGTCACATCTTACGAGAGAAAATAAACTAGCTCTACAGTCAGGGACCCTCAAAACCTGCCGTACAAAAAGCTTCTAAGAAAACTTGAAAAAGCTCAGGCTGAATAACAAGTAATTTAAATGCCTGCCCAAATAAAGTCCAATATCTTTTAAAGGAATGCATATTTAAAAAAAAAATCCAGCACTCAACATAAAATAACTCAAAATAAACAACATCCAGGGGCGCCTGGGTGGCTCAGTGGGTTAAAGCCTCTGCTTTCGGCTCAGGTCATGATCCCAGGGTCCTGGGATCGAGCCCCACATTGGGCTCTCTACTTGCGGAGAGCCTGCTTCCTCCTCTCTCTCCCTGCCTGCCTCTCTTGCTTACTTGTAATCTGTCAAATAAATAAATAAAATCTTTAAAACAAACAAACAAACAAACAAAACAACATCCAGGAATTAATAAAAGAAAAAAAAATACAGGACATATGAAGAAGTAGAAAAAATACAACTGAATGCAAGGAGAAGCATCTGTCACTCACTATAAAGAAGATAACAATGACAAAGGTAATGGCATTAGTAGACACAGATCTTAAAATAGCTAATATAAATACCTTCACGGACTTATATAAGCCTAATGAGGAGAGGAATGAAGGATTTTAAAAAATGGTATTTCTAGAAATGAAACAATACCTGAAATGAAAAATTTCACCAGGAGGATTTAACAACTGATTAGACAAGAAGAAGAAAAGAAAAAGCACTGAATATGAAAGCCTAGTGATGGAAACTATGGAATCAGGGAAAAAAAGACCAAATCAGGGAAAAAAGACCAAACGAACAGAGCCTCAGTGGCCAGGAAACAATATGGAGTGTCAACAAACGTGTACTTAAAGTTTCATTAAAAGGGGAGAGGGAAAAAAAGAGAAAACTATTTGAAAAAATATTGGCAATATTTGTTGCCAGTTGGAGGAAAAGTATCAATCTGCACATTCAAGATGCTCAACTGGAACCCCAAGCAGGTGCAGCAAGGAAAAGCCTCACACATTATAATAAAAGTTTTGAAAACCCATGATAAAAAGTAAATCTTACAAGTGGCCAGGGAAAAGAAATACACATTCCAGACCGAATAAAAGATAAGGATCTGGGGATTTCTAATGAGAAACAATGTAGATCAGAAGACTAAAAGGCTACACAAACAAAAGCCATCTACCCTGAATTCTCTATTCAGTGAAAATAACTTGAAAAAACAAAAAAGAGGGGTGCCTGGCTGGGTTAGTTGGGACAGCATGCTACTCTTGATCTCAGGGCTCTAAGTTTGAGCCCCGCTTTGGGTATAGAGACTAAATAAAATCTTAAAAAAAAATAAAATAAGGGACATCTGGGTGGTTCAGTCGGTTGATGTCTGCCTTTGGCTCAAGTCGTGATCCCAGGGTCCTGGGATCAAGTCCCGCATCTGGCTCCCTGCTTGGCAGGGAGTCTGCTTCTCCCTCTGCCTGCTGTTCCCCCTGCTTGTGTTCCCTCACTCTTTCTCTCTCTCTCTGGCAAATAAAATCTTAAAAAAAAAAGAGAAATAAAGACTTTCAGATGAACAAAATCTGAGAAAATTCATCACAGGCAAATCTGCGCTAAAGAAAATATTAAAGAGGAGCACCTGGGTGGCTCAGTGGGTTAAAGCCTCTGCCTTCAGCTCAGGTCATGATCCCAGGGTCCTGGGATTGAGCCCCGCATCGAGCCCTGCATCAGGGTCTCTGCTCAGCAGGAAGCCTGCTTCCTCCTCTCTCTCTGCCTACTTGTGATCTCTGTTAAATAAATAAAATCTTTAAAAAAAGGAAAATATTAAAGAACACTGGACATGGTATATGTTGTTTCACACATGAAAGAGTCTTGGTCTTATCAACATGCATAAACACATAAATGAGATATTTCACCCTCTTTAGTACTAGTCTTTGAAATTTACATGTGTTTTACACACACATCACAATTCAATTTGTGCTAATGACATTTTAAATACCGAATAGGCACATGTGACTAAGGGTTACTCTGTTGGGCAGCACAGCTTGGGTCCATCAGCCTGGTTTATTTCCTCATTTACTTACTGTCATCTGAAAACAGTGCATTTGTTTATTTCTTCTCTGTATCACCCTACTAGAACATCAGCTCTAAGGGACAGAGGACACTGTCTTGTTCATTGCTGTATGCCCAGTGGCTAGAATAGAACCCAGAACCCAGTACATGAGAGATACTACTATTTCTTTCTTTTTTTTTGTTTAAAGATTTTATTTATTTATTTGATGGAGAGATTGAGAGGGAGCACAAGCAGGCAGAGCAGAAGGCAGAGGGAGAGGGAGAAGCAGGCCCTCTGCTGAGCAGGGAGCCGGATGTGGGGCTCGATCCCAGGATCCTGGGATCATGACCCGAGCCGAAGGCAGCCGCTCAACTGACTGAGCCACTCAGGTGCCCCTACTATTTATTTCTTGAATAAAAAATGTCTCAAAGAAGAAGATACAAATTTATATACAGCAGGTAGGGGTTCCCCAAAAAAATGTATCTGAAGAACAAAAACGGCCCTTAGAATAGGTTCAGGTTGTACAGACTTTGAAATTTGATGGTTATGGGTTTGAATTGCAGCTCGTGGATCTGTAGTTGCGTCGCTCCAGGCCTTTTCTAAACCTCAATGCTGGGATGTCCGAAGTGCCTGGGGTACAGGAACAGTGGGAGAGTATTTTATCTCTGACATTGTTTTGAATTACCAGGGCATGATGGTAATAAAAAATCTAACTCTTATTTTTTTTTTTTGAGAGAGAGAAAGATCTTGAGGGTGTGTGTGTGTGTGTGTACACGGGAGTAGGGGAGGTGCGGAAGGAGAGGGAAAGAGAATCTTAAGCAGACTTCATACTCAGCATGGAGTCCAACATGGGGCTGGATCCCACAACCCTGAGATCATCTGAGCCGAAATCAAGAGTCAGAGGCTTAATTAACTGAGATACCCAGGTGCCTCTCTTACTCTTCTAAAAGGGAAAAAAAAAAAAAGCCCAAAATACAGTGCACGGCCTCATTGTCTGCTCCTGAGGTGTAACACCCTCACTGCCTCACCCTTGGGGCATGTTGTTAGCAACGTGAGCGAGCATTTTTCTCATCTTTAAAGTTACTTTTGTCATTTTATTTAGCAAATACATTTATAGCCCTTTGTATGTGCTGGGCGTATTCTCAATGCTTTAATATGAATTTGCTTAATCCTAGCAAAAATCTTGGGAGGAAGGTATTTTTTTTTTTTTATTCCCGGAATTTTATAGATGAAGAACCAGGTTTTTACCCCAGGGAATCTGATTCCAGAGAATATACTCTTCTATTGCCTCTCTACCATACAATGTTGGAGGAACTGTATACAAAGATGCCAGCACAGTGACCAGCTCACAATATTCAGGAGCTATTAGACAGGAGCTGTTCTCATTATTGCCAGTTATGACATTCTTATCAATTGATAATCTGAAATCACAGGGAGGGTAACTGACCCCTCCACATATACACCAGTACTCAGAAGTAGAGGGGCCTTAAAAGATTATCTGCTGATTCCCAGTCAGGCCAACATGACAGATATCCACTGTCAACCCTTATGGGAAACTAAAAAGAAATAACCACTGAAGAAAGAAGGAAAGTGTTGACATTTTAATTTAATAAAATATGAGCTTTTTTCTCTTACGGCTTTCAGGCTCACCTGATCTGCTGCTGGGAATTCCCTAATACCCTCCAGAGGGATCTTTACAAAGAGAATGTTCCAAAAGCATTCTCCCTTCAGGTCTGAACCACAGAACAAGACTGTGTTCTTAGTCTAAGGTCTTAGACTATCGGTCTAAGACTATGATTTTTTTCTCTTTCTCATAAATTTTAAAAAAATGATTTAAAGTTTCAAAATCTATTAAATTATAATTCACACAAAAAGTGCCCCAATTTTAAGTGTGCACTTCAAAGAACTTTTACATGTGTCTATGTATGGCCATATCACCAGCACCCAGATCAAGAAAGAGTATTTTCAGCACTCCAGAAGTCTCCTTCATGCCCCCTTCTAGATAATACTCTCCACCAAAGTCAGCACCATCCTGACTTCTGCCAACTTAGATTCATTTTGCCTATTCTTAACTTACTTTGAATGAAACTGGGGTCTCGCTTTTTTTGTTTAACACTGTTATGATATTTATCTATAGCAGTCATTCATTTTTTTATTGCTGAATATTCCATCCATATTTTATTGCCGAATTTATTCCATTTTGTGAGTATAGTAGAATTTATTTCTCTATATTTTGGTTTTAGACATTTCATGGATTTCTTATTTGGGGGTATTATGAATAAAGCATCTATGAAATTCTTATATATTTTGTTTGATGGATGGAAGAGCTTATTTTTTTAAAGATTTATTTATTTATTTTTGAGAGAGATGAGGCAAGGGGCAGAGGGGTAAGGAGAGAGAGAGAATCCTCAAGCAGACTCCCCACTGAGCGGGGAGCCCGAAGCAGGACTTGAGCCCAGGACCCTGAGTTCATGGTCTGAGCCAAAATCAAGAGTCAGAAGCTCCACTGACTGAGGCACCCAGGGGCCCTGAAGAGCTTATTTTTATTACATACAAACGTACATGAAAAACTGTTGGGTCATGAGGTATGTTTATCTTCAAGGCTAATAGACAACTTAAAAGAATTTTCCAAAGCTGTTGTGCCAGTTGGGTACAATTCCCTCAGCAGCGTATGAGAGTTATAGTTGCCCTATATCCTCAATGACACTTGGTGTCCTTCCCTTACTCCTTAGAATAATCTGTATTTTAAGTACAGTTTCATTATCATATCACGTGTCATTGCATGTAACTCATTAAACAGCAAAGGATTACCTTCTCAAAGTTAAGACAGTTCCACTGCCGATTAAATTTCAACAAAAAATTTCCAGTGACAAATTGCTACAGCTGTAGGTGCTTTTTTCTGCACTTTTAAAAGATCAACATGATTGAAGTGTAAGTCACACCCAATAAAATCCACTAATTTGGGTGTAGCACTTTTGGAGTTTTGGTAAGCGTACACAGTTGTGTAACCTCTTTGGTAATCAGGATATTTTCATCACTCTAAAAAGTCCCGTTATATACCTCTAAAGTCAACCTCTTCTGAGGCGTCTGGGCAGCACAGGCAGCTGAGTATCCAACTCTTGGTTTCAGTCCCAGGTGGTGACCTCAGGGTGGTGAGAGAGAGGCCGTCGTGGGGCTGGTGCTCAGCTCGGAGTCCGCTTGCGATTCTCGCTCCCTGTCCCTCTGCCCCTCCTGCTCACGCTCTTTTCCTCTTTCTAAAAGAGATAAACCTTAAAAAAAAAAAAGTCTCTTCTTCTTGAGTCTTTGTAGATATATATATATATATTTTACTGTAACTGTGGGTTTTCTAGAATTTTACATGAATGAAATTATACAGTATGTAGTATTTTTGGGGGGGGGCTGGTTGCTTTTAGCAAAATATTCTCAAGATTTATTCATGTCATTTGCTTTTTATCAGTTCATTCCTTCTTATTGCTGCCTTGTGTTTCATTATACGTATACACAGGTTTCCACACCTCGCCAAAAGTAGAGCATTTCCATGAGAACTTTGTAAGCCAAAACTGCATAAAAGCAAGAACGGAATTACGATTAATTGATATGGACAAAATTTTGAGCGTTCTCAGACCCAAAGAAATCACCTCTCAGACTTTTCTGATCCCTCCGGACACATCTTGCTAACACAAGCGCAAAATACATCGAGATTAAGCACAGAGGATCACAGGACAGGCGAGGATCCGGCAACATGGCGCCCAGACCCGCCTGCTGGGGTCCGGCGGCCTCTTATAACGGCTGCCGCAAAACCCACGCGGAAGGCTATTTTCGCTTTTCGCCTTCTGTCGTAAAAGTGAACATCCGCCACGGATCTCTCTCCATTCGCGAAATCAGGTAAGAATGCAGGCGTTTCTTAAAGGCAAAGTGTTATGATGCAAATTTCTTGAAAAGTGGGGGATACTACTATCACCATTTGGGTGGTTGTTCAGATATGGGTGAAAGCTTAGATTCTTTCCAGTTGGGGTTTGTTGTGAATAACTCCGCTTTTTGAGTAAAAGGGTAAACTAATGTTCTCATATTTCTTGGATAAATACCTAAGAATGGAATCTGAGGTTGTGGGAAGGATATGCATAACTTTTAAAGAGATTGTTGCTCTTTCCCAGTGTGCATTCCCAGGAACAGTGTAGGAGAACCATGCACCTGTCAGTAATTGGTACTGACCCTCGTTTTAATTCTAGCTCTTGTGATGAGTGTGTAAGGATATCTCATTGCGGTTTTACTTTATGTTTCTGTAATGATGAATGATAAGCATATTTTCATAGGCTCGTCTGCTATTTGTATATTTTCTTTTGGTAAACTATAATCTTTTGTCCATATAGATATTTTTAGTCAGGTTACTTGTCTTCTCCTTATTGTATTGTAAGTATTCTTTATTGTTAACAATGTCTTTTAAAGAGCAAAAACTTAAATTTCAATGAAGTCAAATTTGTAAATTTTTTTCTCTTGTATCCCATGCTTTGTGGGTCCTCTATTAAATCTGTTTAATTTTTGCTGAATTCAGAGTTGCTAAGATTTTTGTTTTTCTTAAAGCTTGATACTCTTAGCTCTTATATTTAAGTCTATGATTCATTTGAACTAATTTTTATATGCGGTATGATGCAAGGGTTGAGGTTCATTCTTGTTTTTTCTTTTTGCATTTGGATATTCAATTGTTGAAACATTCTCTCTTGACTATATTATCTTCCCCCATTGAATTACATTGGTATCTTTCTTAAAATGGATTGACCAGACAGATGCATGGTTTTTCTTCTGGGGCCTCTATTCTATGCTATTGATCTATATATCTGTCTTTACACCAATACCCCACTGCTTTGATTATTATACTTTGGATGTAAACTTTAAAGTCAGGTTGTGTAAGCCCTCTGACTTTGTTCTTTGTCAATATTTTGGGCTATACTAGTTCATTTGTCATTTCATATGGATTTTAGAAAAGGCTTTCTAGTTTTCACAGAAGTGACTACTGGAATTTTGAATGCAATTGTATTGAATTTATAGATTGGGGAGAACTATCTTAATTAGCCTTCCGATCTATGGTGTATCTCTCCATTTATTTAGATCTTTAATTTCTCTCAGCAGTATTTTGTCACTTTAGCTTACAAGTCTTGCATAGTTTTTCTTAAATTGATTTCTATTTTTTTTCATATTTTTGTGGTTTTGTAAATGGCCTATTATAAAATTTTCAATTATAGGATATAAGATATACAACTGATTTTCTGTGTTGATCTTGTTATCCACATCTCCAAAACTCACTTAATATTGTCTTTTGGTATATTTTGTATAGACAATTATGTGTCCTGCAAATAAGGAAATTTTACTTCTTCCTTTCCAATCTGCTGGCATTTTGTTTTTGTTTCTTGCTTTACTGCATGAGCTAGCACCACCAGTACAAGGTTAAATAGATGTCATGAGGGGAGGTATTTTTGCCTTGCTCCAATCCTTAAGGGTAAAGCATGAAGGGTGATGTTAGTTGTAGATTTTTTTTAAATTTTTTTATTTATTCGTCAGAGAGAGAGGGAGAGCGAGCGAGCACAGGCAGACAGAGTGGCAGGCAGAGGCAGAGGGAGAAGCAGGCTCCCCGCCGAGCAAGGAGCCCGATGTGGGACTCGATCCCAGGACGCTGGGATCATGACCTGAGCCGAAGGCAGCCACTTAACCAACTGAGCCACCCAGGCATCCCAGTTGTAGATTTTTTTATAGATACTTTTTATTATGTATAGAATTTTCCCTCTAAGGTTTCTAAGAGTTTATTTTTTTTTTAAATCATGAATAAGCGTTGAATTTTGTTAAATGATTTTTTTGCATGTATAAGGATGATATGTTTTCCTTTCCTCTATTGATGGGATTACATTGATTTTCAAATGTTAAATCATCTTTACATTCCTGGAATAAATATTTGGTCATAATGCGTTATCTTTTTCATGTATTGATGAATTCAATTTGTTAAAATTTTTTTAAAGAATGTTTGCATCAATATTCTTAAGGACTATTGGTATGGTTTTCTTGTAACATCTTTGATTTTAGTATCACGGCTATTCTGGCCTCATAGAACTAGTTGGGAAATGTTTCCTTCCTTTCTTGGAAGAATTTGTGCAGAGCTGGTATTATTTCCTCTTTAAATATGTGGTAGGAATTTCCAGTGAAGCCATTTGGGGCTGGATATTTTTGTATGAGAAGGTTTTTAATGAAAAATTCAATTTCTTAAATACGGGATGTTCAGATTATCTATTTCCTTTTAAGTAGTATGTGTGTTTTATGTAATTTCTGTTTCCTCTAAGTTGTTATTTATTGTTATGCTATTTATTAACATAAAGATGTTCACAATATTCACTTATTACTATTTTTAGTACCTGTAGGATCTTTAGTGATATCCTTATTTTTATTATTGATTTTGGCAAATTGTGTCCTTTCTTTTTCTTGATCAATCTGGCTAGAGGATTATTAATTTTGTTGATCAGGTTTTGAGTTCATTGATGGTCTCTGTTGTTTTTACATTTTCTGTTTCATTGATTTTAAAATTTCCTTTATTATTTTCTGCTCTGCTAAATTTAGGATTAATTTGTTCTTTTTTTTTCTTTATTCAGGTGGAAGCTTGGATCATTGATTTGAGGCCACCTTCTTTCTTTCTCTTTCAGAATTTGAGGTATAAATTCCCCACCCCCACCAGCACTATCTTAACACCATGCACATATTTTGATATGCTATATTTTTATTCTCACTCAGTTCTTTTTTTTTTTTAAGAGTTTATTTATTTATTTGACAGAGAGAGATCACAAGTAGGCAGAGAGGTAGGCAGAGAGTGAGAGGGAAGCAGGCTCCCTACTGAGCAGAGAGCCTGAGGCGGGGCTCCATCCCAGGACCCCGAGATCATGACCTGAGCTGAAGGCAGAGGCTCTAACCACTGAGGCACCCAGGCGCCCCTCTCACTCAGTTCTAAATACTTTCTAATTTTCCTTTTGATTTCTTCCTTGACTCCTTGGTTGTTTAGAAGTGTAATATTTGATTTCCAAATATTTGGGAATTTTCCAGGTATCAATTATTGATTTTCAGTTTAATTTGTTGCACTTGGAGTATGTAATTTTTATGACTTCAGTAGTTACATATCTATTGAGTCTTCTTTTCAGGTCCATCATATATGGCCCATATTGGTCAATGTTCCGTGTTTACTTGCAAAGAATACATAGAATGCTTTTGTTGGTTGGAGTGTTGAATACATTACAATTAAGACCAATATATAATATATTGTTAAATCTTCTACTTCATTTTGATTTTCTGTATACTTGTTCTATCAAACATTGAAAGAGGTAATAAAATCTCCAGCTATAATTAGCGATCCAAATAGTGGATTTGTCTATTTATTCTTTTTAATAGTTTGTCTTTCAAGTACATTGAAACTGTTATTAGGGGCATACACATTTAGAATTGTTATGCCCTCTTGACAGGTTGGTTCATTTATCGTTAGATAATGCCCCTTTATATTACTGATACTATTCCTTGCTTTGAAATATAAATATAGTCATTCCAGCTGATTAGTGTTTGTGTGACATATCTTTCTACATCCTTTTATTCTTTCTACCTATGTTTATTTTTAAAAATAAAATAATTTAAAAAAAATAAAAGAAGCTTTCTTATAGACAACATAAAGTTGGATCATGCTTTTATTTAAAATACAATCTGACGATCTTTTTTTGAGAGGGACAGTATTTATATTTCTTGTGATTATTGAGATAGTTGGATTTAAATCTACTGTGTTACTATTTGTTTTTGCTTTGTCCCATCCATTCTCTTTTGCTTTTTACCTCTTTTCTTGCCTAAAATCATTTTACATGATTTTATCATGTTTCCACCATTGACTTATTAGGTATATCTTTTTGCTTTGTATGTTTCTTAGTAGTCTACTTTTCTGGTAGAAAAGGGTAAAGGGAACAGGGCTGCGGTTTATGGACCAAGTTCTAATTTATTATAATATTTGTGCTTGGAAACCATTAGAACAATTCTACATAATATTATGTTAAACCTGAACCATATAAAACTGACACCAGGAAGTAATGACAGAATGGCTTAATGGGAAGGTTATTGGACTGGTGGCCAGCCCTCTTATAGCTATGTTTCATCCTAAATAATCATTGCTTATAAATATGTACTTAGCTTTGCCTTTGCATTGCGTTTCTCAGCTTTTACTCATTCCTAAAATGAGAAATTGTGGATATTTCAGTTCAGGAAAGGTCTCAATTTAATATCTCTTGTGTTTTGCTTCTGTTCCTTTTAGTGTCTTCAGACGACCCAGTCTCTGGGATGTTTTTTCACAATTATTTCATACACAGATAGATGGTATGTGCATCTCACTCTGTTTGGAGTTAATAATAGATACTATCTTTCCATGACAAAAATCATTGTTACCATACCAGTATCTGCCAAAACCCAGGAGGATACCCTTGGTATTTCTGCTTTAAATTTTGTATTCTTCTTGAGGTGTGTTCCATTTCATTCTCTTTCAGATGATGTCTCCAGCCCTCTACACACTGGCCGTGAAGGTATCCCTAGTGTGTTACTATGTTCCGTTCCCATAGATCCATTACCTCTCCTGACAGGCTGGTTGTTAGGACACCACTCAAGGCTGAGGTATTAGCAGCATTGGGTTCCTTACTACAGTTTCTTGGTTTCCTTTAAGTCTCCCTCATCTATGGAAATAGAGTCTTCTGTAAAATCTTTTCAGTTAAACTCTTTGAGCCTGTCTGCTCTTTGACTGATAAAACCAACACCCTCAAATGTAAGTCAGAGTTCAAGATTTATCATGTTAGAAGTACCGTCCAAATTTCTGCTTTTAACAAAATCATACGAAAGCCATCTGGTCTTAAGGGATGAGGATGCTTCCAAATGCCGCTTTATAACTCTCCCTTTATACTCAAGAGATTTTCTCAAGTGAAATCTGAAATTTTGTTCGTCTTCTTCAACCCTCACACTGTGGGAACAAGAGAAAGTTCAAGGACCTGGATTCATTCATGTATCATCCCTTCTCTGTGTCTGGATTCCTCATGAAGTGATTCAGTGGGTTGTTTGTACAGATTGAGTGAGATATCATTTGCAATGTACTTAGCACAGTACCTCGAATGTGGTTGTCATTAAAAAAATCTTTGAACTCAAAACTCTGATGATTTTATTCTATTCTGTCTTGACCTTCATTTAGTTTAGGCTATATCCTTCAGCTTTCTTTCTTCCAAATAGTTCCTGTAATCAGATTGTTTGCTTTGCACTCATAAACTTTAGATATGTGTTTATAAACCTAGGACTTCTTTGCTTTGGGAAATAACATGAAATGTTCAGTATTGTAGGTTTCCTAAATTTGTCCTTCCTCTGCTTGTCCATTTGATTGCAAAATGCAGTATTAAAGCAAGCTTCTGTGTTTGGGGGGAACTTTGATTAACGAATAGGGGTAATTATTACAGACTATTTTTTTCTTATTTAATTACATCAGTTTGGGGGCTATTATCTGTCATTGGCTGTGAGTTCATACTGTTTAAATACAATGGTCTGTTTTATTTGGTTAATTTTCTCTGCCATTGTCTTCAGTAATATTATATTCCTTTCATTATGGTTAGATACACACATAGTTGAAGTTCTTTCGCCTTTCGGCTCTTGAATGTTTCAAACAGAAATATAGGCAAGATTAGGGAAAAATTTAGTGCCCTCAAATCTAGGAAAATTAACTCTGAGTTACTAGATGATACCAATGGCTAGATTAGGCTGTAAGAGAATAAAATTTCAAAGTCACTGCATAAAAGAATGGATACTTCAAGGCTCTTTATACTTGCAGAAGGTGAAATATAAAATGGAGTTTGAAATTATTTTTTTCTTATTATAAGCAACATATATATTACAGAGAAGATTTTAAAATATGCATATGTAAAGAAGATAGCCTTTAAATAAGACATTTATTTTTATTGAAAACATTCAACATTTGTTTAAAATGTATATATAAGACACATAATTTTATAATTCATAAATATGTTCATATTGTATCTATTATTTTTCTGGTGTAGTTTTTGTCTTTTTGGTTCCTTCTTCTTTCCTTTCTTCATATACCCACCACCATAATCCTTTTAAAAAATCTGATCTACATCCTTAATATATTTTTATCCATGCTTATGTAATAAGAATATATAACAGTTATATGCATATTTTAAAAACTCACATATATTGAGCATTTGCTAAATAACAAGGGTTGGGCTAAGTGCTTAATGTGAATTTTCACATTTTAATCTGGTGAAAATGCCCTAAGAGTTTTTTACTATATTTGTCCCCATTTAATAGATGAAGAAATTTAGTCACATGGAAGTTAAGTGATTTTATCAAAGTTATCCAGTAAGTGAAAGAACTGGAATTTGTACTTAGGTTCATATGTATATATTTTTCAAAGTAAAAAATACCATACATTACATAATGTAAATAGTATATAAATATTTATTGTATAGATACTTCCTATAATGCTGTTCTGTACCAGATACCACTCTAAGGAATTTCTTCTCCCTGACTTCCACATCTAATCCATCACCAAGTCTACTAATTTCACCTCCCAAATATCTCTCAAGTCTTCCCTTTCTTTCTTTGTCCAACACCACCAATGTAATCCATGCCTCCATTATCTGCCATTGAGGTTATGATCATAGTCAGAATCCTAACAGGCATACTGACATTCATTCCTGGGTCCATTCAGACCATCCTCTGTTCTACAATCAGACTGATCTCTCAGATCAAAGTCTGATCACATCATCTCTGTGCGGAATCAGTCCATGACTATAGGGCAAATATGCAAATCTGAACATTTCGACTTTTACTTTCCAGCCTTAACTAATCTGAATTTTTTCTCTTAGTGTTCCAATCACATTGACTCTCTTTCAGTTCCTTGAATCTGACCCTGGGGCCTTGACACATGCTGTTCCCTAAAATGGAGCATTTCCTCTCTGTCCATTAATTACCTCTTAGTCTCAGATCTCCCCTCAGTCTTAATATCCTCCAGAAGCAAGGAGATCTTCTTTGCCTGGTGCATCCTGACTAGGTCAATCTCCTCATGATAGGGCTTCTTCAAACCTAATTTTCCTTTGTAGTATTTACCAGAGTTCAGTGATCAATGTCTGTTTCTCTCAATAGGCCGTAAGAGACCCGAAGGAACTCACATATTGCTTTTTATTGATCGTCATTCTAGAGCCAGCACTACAGTACTACTTGTTGAATCTATGAATGGTGGACACAGACACAATATCTGTTCTCAAGAATTTTTTTTAAAAGATTTTATTTATTTATTTGTCAGAGAGAGTGAGAGAGCGAGCACAGGCAGACAGAGTGGCAGGCAGAGGCAGAGGGAGAAGCAGGCTCCCCGCCGAGCAAGGAGCCCGATGTGGGACTCGATCCCAGGACGCCGGGATCATGACCTGAGCCGAAGGCAGCCGCTTAACCAACTGAGCCACCCAGGCGTCCCTGTTCTCAAGAATTTTATAATGCAGTATGTAGACATGTAACAGAATTTTTTTTTAAGATGTTATTTATTTATTTGACAGACAGAGATCACAAGTGGGCAGAGAGGGAGGCAGAGAGAGAAGGAGGGGAGGCAGGCTCCCTGGTGAGCAGAGAGCCCGATGCGGGGCTTGATCCCAGGACCCTGGGATCATGACCTGAGCTGAAGGCAGAGGCTTTAACCCACTGAGCCACCCAGGCGCCCCCGTAACAGAAATTATTATGCCTTGGGTTGGGTATTATGGTAGAGTTTCTAGATGTTTTGGGAGTAAGAAGAAACTCCCAAACTGGACTTGTAGGCATGAGGATACCTGAAAGGAGCAATATGTAATCTTAGTTATGAAGTGTGAGTAGGAGTTAGCCAGGTGCAGTTAGCAGGTATAGGAGGTGGTCTTGGAAGAAAGGAGAATGTTATAGGCAAAGTGAACAC
>PISX010028943.1:0-20817 GCA_004024625.1 Mellivora capensis | reverse complement strand
CCTGCCGCAGGTGCTGCTGCTGCTGCTGTAACTGCTCCTGCTGCAGGTGCTGCTGCTGCAGCTGTAACTGCTCCTGCTGCAGGTGCTGCTGCTGCTGTAACTGCTCCTGCTGCTGTAACTGCTCCTGCTGCAGGTGCTGCTGCTGCTGTAACTGCTCCTGCTGCAGGTGCTGCTGCTGCTGCTGTAACTGCTCCTGCTGCAGGTGCTGCTGCTGCTGTAACTGCTCCTGCTGCTGTAACTGTTTCTGTTGTTGATTCTGCTCTTGCTGCTCCTGTGCTCGTTCCTGCTGTTGCATCAGCCCCAGCTGTGGTCTCAGCTGCCCAGGGGGCACAGGTTGGGGTGTTCCAGGCAGGTCCTTGTTTTGTTGGGGCAGCTGGCCTTGCCCAGCTTGCTGCTCCTGCTGCTGCTGCTGCTGCTCCTGCTGCTGTTCCTCCTGCTGCTGCTGCTGCTGCTGCTGCTGCTGCTGCTGCAATTCCAGCTGCAGTCCTGACGGCGGGCTTTGTGGTAGCTGCTCTTGCAGCCGATCTGGCTGTTGTCGCTGCAGGTCCTGCTGTCCAGGCTGTGCTTCCTCGGCGAGTCCCCTGGCCCCCATCGGGGCCGAGCCTGTTGGCCGTGGGGGGCTGCCGTTCTTCTCCTGAGCCTCTTCCTCCTCTTGACTCTCAACCCCACCGCTGCCACCTGCAGTGGAAACGGCAGGAAGCCGGGAGAGAAGGATCCACAGGCAGCTCTCAGGGTCAGACCCCCACGGCCTCCCCGCTAACCCTGCCCCATGCACTGCCACTCTAGGACACACTGTTGAGCTCTCAGCAGGGGCCCAAAGGAACCAGGTCAATTGGCCATGGTACCAGGACAGAAACTGAAATGCCCAGAGGCATGGGGCTGGCTTAGAAATGTGCCCGAAAATCTACGGGCCGCATCACTCTGGACTTCGGCTCTGCAACCTCTCCTCTGGGCCTTCCTCCACACAACCTCCATGCTTAGATCTTGGCAGTGACAAGAGCCTGGGCATCTGGGGCTCCCCAGTGCCATTCCCGGAGAAGTCTCTTGGGCTTAATTACCATCCAGTGGGAATCAGCAAACAAGTCACCCTGACAGCTAAGCACAAGCCCATGCTGAACTCTGACCTCCCTTAGGGCCACGCCTTAAATAAGTGAACTTGCCTTCTTCTAAAAAAGAATCCCTCTTTTTTAAAAAGGTTTTATTTATTTATTTGACAGAGAGAGAGAGGGCAAGCACAACCAGCAGCAGGCAGAGGGAGAAGCAGGCTCCCCACTAAGCAGAGAGCCTCATGCGGGACTTGATCGCAGGACCCTGGGATCATGACCTGAGCCAAAGGCAGATGCTTAACGACTGAGCTACCCAGGCGCCCCAATAATAAAGAATCTCTCTAAAGCTACTTGGAAGTATTACCACAGGTGGTTTCTAAAAGTCCCTGAAGTGTCCTAGCACGAGGTTTCCAGTGGGAAGTCCTCAGGCCAGGCCCTAACTCTACCAGTTAGAGGCTGTCAGCCTCCTACAGCCCCAGAGCCCCCCATTGGTAACAGCCTCAGGATACCCACGCTTCCAGCTCCATGCGTGAGGCAGGAAGGGCCTAGCCTCTAGAACCTGGCATGTGCCTGACAAATCCCTCTCCCTGTGGGTTAGGAAATTTGTTCACAAACTGGCGAACTGTTCAGAAATGCCAAGGACACATCCAGCCCCGTTTGAAGGAGCCTAGAGATGGGACATGTTTGAGACTGTCAGTCTAGAATAGAAAGGACTAACCCCATAGTCCTACGTCAGCACAGTGACCGGCCAGTCACGTAACCTCTGGGAACCCGAGTGTCCCTGTCTGCAAAAGGACAGTGACCCTTCTGAGAGACACAGTGAGGACTCGAGGGGGGACAGGTGTGGCCCAGCGCTGGGCAGGTGCACAGTAACTCCTGTCACCTACATGTCACTCTGTTGTCCCGTGTCACTGCCCAATAGCCACGTGTCATTTCCCATTTTGAGAATTCATACTGTGTTACCAGAAAATCTAAAGAGGCCTTCTCCACTCCCAAATCTGCCTTCAACAATCATTCTTCCTACCGCCTCATATTTTTAATTTTGTAACGGAAAGCAGGGGTGCGATTTATAGCATTTTGCTTCCTGGCCACTCTTCCAGGAGTATACTGACAGAATAAAACCAAGGGATACCTCCATGAAAGTAATTTCCTTTTAGGAAACTATTCCTCATAACGTTTGCTTAGGCTAACAGACAAGTAGTTTTTACATACACACACCAGCCAGGAGTATGTGCGTGGTGACAAAGAGCCACGCAAACCTGTCCATCCACCACCCCCCCCCCCACCCCCCAGCAGGCCTGAGCCACTCCCGCCACTCTGGGAGCAGCAGGGACACGCTGTGCCTCTGTGTGAGTCCTCACATTTCTAGCACAGCACTTGGCCGTGTGGCCGGTCCTGGCTTCTTGCAGTCACATCAGCATTTTTAACAATGATGTTTTAGTAAACATATTATTGTTATCTGAGGCGCATACCATACCCTTGCAAGACTGTTGTCAGTTAAATATTTGAGCTGAAAGACCCCTCATTTCATCCACACATCCCCACCCAACCCCTCCAGTTCCCTTGGTTCTTTCCATGCTGTTCAACCCTGGCCTGGACCTCACTCAGTGCCTTCAAAGGACAGAGAGGGAAATTGGACCAGAGTGGGTCCCAGGGGGAGAAGGCATCTTGGAAGGTTCTACAGGGCCACATTTTCCTCTGGGCAAAAAGGGAGAAAGGTGGATGGAAGCAAAGATCAGGAAAAGCGGACAAGATCAGAGAAGGCCCCAGGAAAAAGAGAAGCCAGGGGGCCAATGCCTGGGGTATGAGGGGCAGTGGGAGAGAGCCCTTGAATTCAATCTGAGAACATGAGTCTGGAGTCCGGGACAGGTGGGAGGACAGTGGAGACTACCTGACCACTGGGGGACACAGCAGCAGCTCCCAGCCAGCACACATCTGGGGTCCAGGGCATGGACTGAGAAATGTCTGCACTGTCAGGAGCCTGTCACCAGCAAAACCACAGCCTGACAGAGCTGCCTCTGAAAGTCCCGAGGCGAACCTGCCAGTGTTGTTCCAGGCAGCGGGCAGGGCGTGAGCGGCTGCAGCCAGCCCTAACCACCTGGAAACCACCAGCTGCGTGCCCTTGCAGACAGCAGGCTGCCCCGGACCCTGCGGCCCCTGGGGCTCTGGCAAAAGATCCTCCAGGGGGCCTGAGTGCTTATCTCCGGGCTTAAGTCAGAGCCACACCCCTCTCCGACCCCTTACCTGAGAGGGTGCCAGGCCCCGGGCCCCCATCTTCAAGACACCGAAGCTCCAGCACGAAGGTCTCGGTCGCAGCCCCCAGCTCCATCCTAGCGTTCAGACCGAGATCCCGGGGAGCCAGCTGTGCTGAGAGGAAGGAAGGAAGCTGTTCAGGTGAGTCCCCACCCCAGGGACACGGACTGCCAGAGAGCCCTCCATCTCCTCCTTGAACCCCAGAGCCGGCATCTCCACCCAGCCTGGAAAGGAGGACAGCGAAATCCTCAGCTCCCAGGGCCCATTCATTCCCCCGGGCAGAGCCAGTTCCTTCCGCTCCGGACTTTGCAGGGCCCACGCTCAGCCCCAGGCTGAGGGGCTGCTGGTGCACCTGCTCCTCGCTGAGATCCGACTGTGGGAATGAGCCTTCACTGGGGAGCCGGAGTCCCACCAGGGACATCTGAGGAAGTTTGGAGAAAAAGAGAAACATCTCCCGTTCCACTGCCCCCTTCAAAGCACTGATAAGTGTGTTCCCTTCCCTGGTTTCTTGCCCCCCCAAACCACTGTTGGGGTTCACCCCAGCCTTCCAAGGCCACCAGCGGGCCACAGGTTCCAGGTGCCACCGCAGCTCCCTGGGAGGGCAGGTTTCAGAGGACGACAGCCCATGGAAGCAGCCCTGGCCCACAGGCTCCTGAAGTCTAGAAGGTTCCCCAGCCCTCTCCTGCCTCCACCCTGGCCCCTGCGGAGATGTTCCCACATCCAGTCCTGCCTCCCCTCCTAACTCCAGCTCCCCTTTTCAGAATCCAGTCCAGAAGCCCTCCAGAGAGCAGTTCCCGCCCACCCCCACCCCGACCTCCCCACCCCTCTCCGCCGGGCCCACCTGGTGCAGCATCTCCAGCTCCTCGCAGCGGCCTCCGCTCCAGGGGAGGTGTGGTCAGCAGCGGCTGGAGAGTGCGGGCCGGAGCGTCAGCCAGCTCCCTCCTGAGGCGCCTCCATCCAGAAAGAGCCGGGGAGGCGCTGGGCCACCGGGGGCCTTTCTGGGCACTGCGGCGGGCCTGTCGCGGTCAGGGCGGTGGAGGTCGCCCTGGGCCCCAAAAGGGGCCGAGCGGAGTTGGCGAGCTGAAGTTGGTGTCGGCTCCCGGGGTAGGGGGGCGGGGAGGGGGCCGGGGGCTGGCCGGGCGCGTGTCCCGAGCGAGGGCCGCGGGGGGGTGCCGGGCGACACCAGTCTCGGCCCAGCCGGGGGTCAGCCCGGGTCCGGCCGGGGTCCGCCGGCGGCCACAGGTGCCCGGAGCCGGCGGGCGGGGGGCGGCCCGCGCCGGGGTCCCGTTGGCTCGCCCGCCCGCCCGAGCTTACGTCCGGCCGGCGGCGGGCAGCGGGCTGCGGGCCGGGCCGGGGGCGGGGGCGGCGGGGCCGGCACAGGAAGTACCCCCGGCATCCGCATCCTGTCCCCCGCCCGCCACCCGCGCGCCCCGCGCCCCGGCCCCCGCGCCGCCGCCGCCGCCGCCGCCGCTCTAGGCCGCCGCGAGCTCGGTGGGCTTAACCCTTCCCGGCCCGGCCGCTCCACCACAGGGCGCCCGGCCCGGCCCTGCCACCCCCACCCCCCGCGGGGCCCGGTGCAGCCTCGGGGCGCCCCTGGTCCGGGGCCAGGTTGGGGTTCATTAGCACTCCATTAGAGGACACTCACCTAATGGGGAGGCCCCAATCCGTTCCCCCCATTGGACCCAAAAGAGGCCGCCCCCTCAGCCCCTTGAACCCCTCCTCCTGGAGCCTGGAATGGTGAAGGCTGGGCTGGTGGGCGGAGGCAGGGGCCGGGTTTGTGCGTGCTTGGACAGTGGGTTGGGACCCCAAAGGACCAGATGGGGCGGTGGGAGCCACCCTCTTTAACTGAAGGGTGAGCCCGTCTCGCTGTCTCTGTGCACAAGCCCCACGAGTCAGGCCTCCCTCCACCACCCCAACCTCAGCCCTCCCCAGGTCCCCAGCCCAGTAGCGCTGTGCTGAGGCCTCCAGCGACAGGCCAAGCTGACCCCTGCCTGAGTCAGGGGTCTCCTCCTCAGGGAGGCCTTACCTGACCATCTTGATATCCCATCACTTTGTTGCACTACCCGAACCTGGAGAGTTCACATTAAAATCGGGATACTCCAATTCTTTTGAAAAAGCCCAAGATCTGGCCTTGGAGAGGTGGTCCTGGGCTAGAGTATGGGAATGCCTCATGGGAGGGGGTGTGGTCATGTCCTCCTCTCTCCTTAGGGTCTCCATGCCCTTGTTCTGTTTTTGGATACTTCCTGTCCCCATAGGCTGTGGAGTTTAGGACTTCTCCTCCAGCCCTTCCTCACCCCCAGACTGGATGCTCTAGACGTCCGAGGACCAGCTCTGCCTAATCAGGGGAACCAGTGCAGCAAGAGCCTAGCTTTGGAGGCAGAAAATTCTGGATTCACAATGGCCTCTTCTGGTTGGGTAATGAGGCAGATTATTCCCTTGCATCTGTGGAATGGGGACAGCACTCTGCTAGCCGGGGTTAAAGGATAAGCAAGCATCTCCCCTCTGGCCAGCAGGCTGTGGACCTTCCCTCCCCTGGGAGGGCTGGGAGCAGAGCTGTCTCGGCCTTCCTTCCTGCACGGAGACCTCCAGAGAATCCACTCATTCCTTGGATCTTTAACCTCTCTCTCTGCTGGCTTCTTTCCAAGAGCTTTAGCTCATTCTCCCAGCTTTCCGATCTTAAAACCAAGCAACCCCTTCTCTCTCCTGCCCTTGCTGGCCAGACTGCCTGGAAAGATGCCCCATATCTGTTCTGTCCGTATCTCCATCTACCTGTCCCTCCTTCCTCTTCTCCAACTAATGTCACCAGGGACCTCCGCATCATTGACTCGCTCATGCTATTCCATCTCTAGGCAGCTTTGGACAGCTGTCTGGTGGTCGATGACAGGGACCACCCTTGGTTCCCCCTTCCTCGCCGTCTGCCTCCTCTCTGACTCCAGGCTCGCTGCTCATCTCTACATCATCAAAACCTATATAAGGTGTCTTCCCAAATCAACAGTTCTATCCTGAAGAGTATTTCTCTTGTCCATGACCCAGACTGAGCACCCCACAAACTACAGCCACCCCTTTTCTAACTCTTTCCCCTCTAGTTTTTTTTTTTAACTGAGAGAATGAGAGTTGGGGCACCTGATGGCTCAGTGGGTTAAGCCTCTGCCTTCGGCTCAGGTCATGATCCCAGGGTCCTGGAATCAAGTCCCACATCGGGCTCCCTGCTTGGCAGGGAGCCTACTTCCCCCCTCTCTCTGCCTGCCTCTTCTGCCTGCTTGTGATCTCTCTCTCTCTCTCTGTCAAATAAATAAATAAAATCTTTAAAAAGAGAGAGAGAGAACGAGAGTGAGCAGAGGGGGTGGGGAGGGGCAGAGGGAGAGGGAGAGAGAGAATCCCAAGCAGGCTTCTTGCCCAGTGTTGAGCCCAACACGAGACTCAATCTCACAACCTTAAGATGGCGACCTGAGCTGAAATCAAGAGTTGGATGTTCAACTGACTGAGCCAGCCAGGCAACCCTCTCCCTTTAATTTTTTTGTCCAGGCAATACACATACTGAATTGAGTAAGTCTAATTTTTCCAGGAGGCTTTAGCAACAACAAAAATCTCTCCTCGCTTCTGAGTCCCCTCCCATTTCTTCTGCTATTTTTTTTTGCCATTTTTAAATAATATGCTTATAATGCTATTATTTGTTCTTTCCATCTTACGTAGTATCTATGGACATCCCAGTCTGGGAGATGCCTCAACCCTTTAAGCCACACATACACATGTCTTCTTCCTGCCTACAATAATCTGTGTGGTCTTTATATAGTTTTCTGGGATAGAGCTTCTACACCCTTGGAATTTCTCCAGGGATAGGAACATCTTTGTTACCCAGGGGACGAGGTGGCTGGATTAGCTTCAGGATGGGGGGCTAGTGGTACTAGAAAGACCAGCCACATGATTACAGGGTTGGGGCTCTGAGCCAAGGGATATCAACCCAACTTCTGGGGCTAGAGATTAAGGTCAGTCACATGGCCAATGAGTCAACCCATCATGCCTATGCAATGAAACACCAGTGAAAACTATGGGCACCAAAATTCAGCTGAGTGTCCTGGTTGGCAACAGACACTCCTTTTCCAGAAAGAAGACATGGAAATTCTACATTCAGGACTCTTCCTAGACCTTGGATCTCTTCAGGGACCATGGCTGGTCCTGCTGTGTATCCTTTGCAGTAAGATGGTACTCATAAGTAGAGTAATTTCTTGAATTCTGTGAGTTGATCTAGTTAATGACCCGACATGAGTAGGTCAAAGGAATCCCTGATTTTGTAGCCAGTCAGCCTGGGGACTCCCAGACTTGCCACTGGGGGCAGTCTTGCTGGGCGTGATGCCCTTATTTTGGGGCATCTGAACCAACTTTGGTGGTCAGCTGCAGAAGTCTCAGATGGGACCGCACCTCTCCACAGTTCTAGCACAGCTGGGGGGAAATCCACCTGTACCATTCCCGTGAATACATCTCTGTAAATATTTTTCCCTGCTGAGCCCAGTAAAAGGATTTGTATTAGTTCCTTTCTTGTACAATTCTTTTTTTTTTTTTTTTAAGATTTTATTTATTTATTTGAGAGAGAGTCAGGGAGAGAGCATGAGCGAGGAGAAGGTCAGAGGGAAGAGCAGACTCCCCGTGGAGCTGGGAGCCCGATGCGGGACTCGATCCTGGGTCTACGGGATCATGACCTGAGCCGAAGGCAGTCGTCCAATCAACTGAGCCACCCAGGCGTGCCTAGTTCCTTTCTTGTACAATTCTTAATCCTTCCTAGATTAATCTGTCCTCGTCGCTCGCGCACTCTCTCTCTCCCTTTTCTTTTTAAAATTTGCTTTGATTCAGTCTTAGAATCTCCTGAAACATCTTCCTGCATTCTCCTTTGGCTCTCTAAATGCCCATAAACCCAAATTTCCACCTGGGCAAACACATCAGAAAATCTCTGTTTCATTTTGTTTCCAGACATCCCTCCTGGATCCTCCTTCCTTTGGACCCAAATTGGGCAGTTTGCCCCCTGGAATGCTCTCTGTCAGTCTGGGACTCCGTGTCTCCTGCTCTCTCTCCTGTGTTCCTCTGTTTCCTCACACTGCATCTCCCTCCTTCGGAAGTCCTCCTACAGACACTTAGCACTCACCAAATATTCCAAGTCTTCTCCTATATTTCCGAGTTCAGCTGCGGTTAAATGAATAATTTGGCCAGGGGACTATGAAAGGAAGTGACCTGGGCTATGTATAAGCCAAAGCACTTAGGAGCTGGTGGGCCACCTCTTTCTCATACCTCCCCTGCCCTGTGGCCTTGGAGGCGATGTGTCCCAGATTGTGTAACCACAGGACACTGGAACGTCCCTCAGCCTGATCTGTCTGTCGGGTCAGGAAAAGACCAGAACTCGTAAGTGATTAAGCAGAACATTTAATATAGGACAGTGGTCACATACACATTAAAAGGGCTGGAGCATGACACAGGGGATGGAGGAACTACCTAGAGATTAGGACCTCTAGGGCGAGAGGGGTGAGAGAGGCAAGAAGGAGAACTGATATTATAGACAGACACAGCTGCCATATCAACAAGGCTGGGGTAGGCACTGTGGGAACTGGGCTATGTAAGCAAGAAGTGACCAGCCCAGGCTCTCCAGACAGTGACGGCTCTGCCGGGAACAAGAAAGGTCTTCACTGACATCCTGACGTCTGATCCCTCTGTGGTGCTTCCCATTAGCAGAATCTACCCAGAGGCCAGCTGGCAAGGGAGCCCGGGGAATGTCATTTCCCATCTTCCAGCCTCCCGCAATGAAGCATAAGGAAGGATGCGGATTGAGTCAAGAGGCAACAGGCAAAGAGCTGGCACATTTGGTGACGAAAGCAAGCCTCCTGCCAGCCAGTGTTGGAAATGCAGACATTTCTGAGCTAAGATGGGGATGGGAAGGTTGTGTCGCTAGCGTTGATCATCCTGACCTTCATTCCGGGGAGCACATTCTTTAGTGGGCTTCCTGAGAGAGTACATGGCAAGGAAAATCTGGGGAGCCCTCATATCTAAAAAGGTTTCTTTTGGGGTGCCTGGGTGGCTCAGTCTGTTGAGCATCCTTCCACCTTTGGCTCAGGTCATGATCCCAAGGTCCTGGAATTGAGCCCCACATTGGGGTCCCTGTTCAGCAGGAGAATCTGCTTCTCCCTCTCCCTAGGCGACCTCCCTGCTTATGCTCACTCTCTTGCTCTCTCAAATAAATAAACAAAATCTTAAAAAAATAAAAAGTTTTTATTCTTACGTGAGACTGGGCATGGATTCTAGAATGACAATGGCTTCGCCTCAGATTTTAAAGATGCCCTCTCATTGTCTTTTAGCCTACAGTGTGGCTATTAAAGTTGTCCCGTGCCATTTTGATACCAGATCCTTTTTTTTTTTTTTAAACCTGATTCTGAAGGTCCATGATGACAGGATCTCAGGCAGCCACTTTAATCAGGAGACTCACGCTTTTCTTTTTTCCTTTTTTTTTTTTTTGAAAGATTTTATTTATTTATTTGACAGACAGAGATCACAAGTAGGCAGAGAGGCAGGCAGAGAGAGGAGGGAGTAGGCTCCCCACCGAGCAGAGAGCCCGATGCGGGGCTCGATCCCAGGACCTGAGATCATGACAACCTGAGGCAAAGGCAGAGGCTTTAACCCACTGAGCCACCCAGGCACCCCTGACTCATGCTTTTCTGATCTGAGAAATGAATTTGAGTTCTTGATCCGACAGTGTCCCCTTCCATTTTCTCTTTTCTGTTTTTCTGGAATTGTGATTATTCGGATGTTGGATCTTCTTTTCTGATCCTCTAATGTCATTGTACTTTCTCCTTCATCTTCATCACTTAATCTCTTGGTTACACGTTCCTTTTTAAAAAAAAGATGTTATTTATTTATTGGAGAGAGAAAGAGCCAGGAGAGGAGCAGAGGGAGAGGGACCAGCTGACTCCACACTGAGTGAGAAGCCCGATATGGGGCTAAATCCCAGGACCCTGAGATCATGTCCTGAACAGAAATCAAGAGTTTGATTCCCAGGGCACCTGGGGGGCTCAGTTGTTAAGCATCTGCCTTCGGCTCAGGTCATGATCCCAGGGTCCTGGGATTGAGTCCCACATCGGGCTCCTTGCTGAGCAGGAAGCCTGCTTCTCCTTCTCCCACACCCCCCCCCCCCCGCTTGTGTTCCTTCTTCTGCTGTCTCTCTCTATCAAATAAAATAAATAAAATCTTAAAAAAAAAAGTCTGACACCCAACTGAAGGAGCCATCCAGGGGCCTCTCTTGGTTACACTTTCTAGAAGAGTTTCTCCTCACTGTCCTCTAACCTTTTTGCTTTTATTTCTGCAATCCTGCCTTTAATTTCCAAAGCTTTATTATTCTCAGATTCGTTTTTTTTTTCTTATACGTGCTTTTGCTGCATGATTGTAATATTTGCTCCCATCTCCCTGTTTATAGTTAACTTTGTTTCTACTTCCTCTATCATTGTTTGCTCTAATTTTTTTTTTAAGATTTTATTTATTTTTTTGACAGAGAGAGAGAGACAGCGAGAGAGGGAACACAAACAGGGGGAGTGGCTGAGGCAGAGGGGGAAGCAGGCTCCCTGATGATCCGACAGTGTCCCCTTCCATTTTCTCTTTTGTCTTTTTGGGGTGCTTGGGTGGCTCAGTTGGTTGAGCATCCTTCCACCTTTGGCTCAGGTCATGATCCCAAGGTCCTGGAATTGAGCCCCTCATTGGGCTCCCTGTTCAGCAGGGGAATCCGCTTTTCCCTCTCCCTAGGCAACCTCCCTTCTTGTGCTCCTCCTCCAAGCCCCGATGTGGGCCTTGATCCCAGGACCCCGAGATAATGGGGCTTGATCCCAGGACCCTGAGATCATGACCTGAGCCGAAGGCAGACGTTTGCTTCATTTCTCTTGGAGGATTTCCTAAGATACCCAGTGATGCTGGCCTGTTAGGTGATATGTGTAGAGTGAGTCACTCTGGAAGCAAGAGAGGAATTCCGCCATGGGGAGGGGTATTCTCTAACATCTGGTAGTATTTTCTCTCAGGCCAAGGCCACTCAGTTTCTCTAGAAAGGACTTGTTTGATCTCCTGCCTGGAAGTAACTTGGCCCTGAGCATTCTAGGAGCCAAATTGGGGCGGGGTGGTGGTGGGGTGGAGACTGGAAATCAGATTTCCCTAAATCCCCATGGTTTCAAGAAGAACTCTTCCTGCCTCTGATGCCCAGTGCTCCCCAAAGTCAGAGCCTATTTGGTACCAGGCTTTTGCCAGAGTAGATGTGAAGTGGGAGGGGAGGTGTGGGGACCCACTGGCCCCTTGCAACACATTGTAACAGCCTTTCTGTTTTCTGCCATACTGGGAGCCTTGCATTTTGCTGGCGTTCTGGGTGGGGGGTGGGGGTGGAGATCTGAGTTGTTCCTTGTTGGCTTCCCCCTTCTGACAGCTTAGCTTTCGACTTTCTGTCCTCTGCTAAGTCAGAGCCACTAGTTCACCTGTGTCCCAGTTGCTAAAATCGTGTACGTTTGATTTTTCCTTACTGAGAGAGACAGACAAGAGACAGTGAGCAAAAGAGACAGACGGAAGGAGAGAAAAGAGAGGAACAGACAGTGGGCCGGGAGTGGGGGCCCCACCGGGGAGAGGAGCCAGACTTGTGCCCCGATGGCTGCCTGGGGCTGCGGCAGGTTTCATCTTCCACTGGGCATGATGGACAAGGTGTGGGGGATGATCCAGGGAAGAATGATGGGGGAGGGGGGGGTGCAGCACCGATGGCCTGGAATGTATCTCAGGCCTTGTTTCCTCTGGTCAAACCCCCAGTGTTCCCTCTCGGAGCCCCAGGAACCCATGGCACTTGCCTGACTGCCAGCTGCAAGGACGAGGAGAGGGTCTAGGTTGGTCACCCTTGTTTCCCAAGCACTACAGCAGACACTCCATTAAGTATTTGGTGAATGAATTACTAAAATAATCAGACTGGGGTGCTTTTTATACCCACTAACACTGCAAAGACAACTCAGAATATTAATCCAATCTTCATGTCTCGTCTACGGGGATGCTCTCCCTCTCCCGGGGGATCTGGAGCAGAGGCTCCCTGGAACCAAGGGTGCCTGGATGGATTGTACCATGGAGGTAAGAGAGAAGCTCTTGAGTTCCCATTGCTGAGGATCCCAGAGCTCCAGTCCCCACCTTTCCTGGGATGCACCTGTGCATAAGCACAGAACTCTCACAAATGCAGAAACTGGTACTAGAAGAGGCATTTAGGCCCAGAGCCCCCGAGAAAAATGTGGTAGTTGAAACCAGCTACTGGGCCAAGATGAGGACAAGGCAAGGCGATGTGTTCAGGATGGGCCAGTGTGTTCTGTTAAAACAACGAATCCAGGGGCGCCTGGGTGGCTCAGTGGGTTAAGCCTCTGCCTTCGGCTCAGGTCATGATCCCAGGGTCCTGGGATCGAGCCCCACATCGGGATCTCTGCTCCTGGGAGAGCCTGCTTCCTCCCCCTCTCTCTCTGCCTGCCTCTCTGCCTACTTGTGATCTCTGTCAAATAAATAAATAAAATCTTTAAAAAAAAAAAAAAAAAAATATAAAAAAAAAAAAAAAAAAAAAAAAAAAAAAAAAAACAACGAATCCAGGTGCAAGCGAGGGCCCCCTGAGACCACGGGTCCTCTGACAGTGAGGCTCTGAAGGAACAGGGATGCCAGGACCACAGCACTGGATGGGTCCATCTGACGGTGGACATTCCCTTCACTAAGATCTTGGCAACCCTTTGCTGAGGCCCAGACTGAACCAGGGACCGTGGTGGGGCTGCTCTGAGAGCATCTCAAAGCACTGGGAGCCACAGGCCGAGACATGGGTTTCAGTTGGATTCCTGGGTCCCCAGAAGGGAGCCCCACTTGGACTCCATTTGAGTTTCCTGGGGTTGCCGTGACAATGCACCACACACTGGGCCGACACCGCGGAAATGAATGTCAGAAAGTTCTGGAGCCCAGCAGTCTGCGATCAGGGTGTTGGGTGGGTTGAGTCCTTCTGAGGCTGTGAGGGAGGGTCTGTTCCTGGTCTCTCTCCCAGCTTCCAGTGTTGCCATCCATCTGTGGCATTCCTGGGCTTCTAGAAGCTTCACCCTGTTCTCTGCCTTTGTTGTTGCAGGTGTTCTCCCTGTTTGTGTGTGAGTGTGTGTGTGTGCCTGTGTCCCAATTCCCCCTCTTTATAAGGACACCTGTCCCTTTGGCTTCTGGCCCACCCTAATGACCTCATTTTAACCAGTGACATCTGCAATGACCCTATTTCCAAACAATTTTCCTGAGGGGCTACAACTTTAGTAACTTGGGGGGGGGGTGTAGTAGGGATTGTAGGAGTGGAAGGAACCATGAGGAAATTCAGCCACAAGGAGCACCATGTGTCTTCTTGAGTCAGGCTGAGTGGGAGGATTGAATGCAGATGGGAGTCTGTATTTTTGTGCCTGCTTGCCCCAAGGCCAATGTGCAGCAGTTTCCAGGGGAGCCAATGCCAACCTGAACCAAAGCAAGCTCTGTGCCTAGGGGCACTGCCCTTGGCCTGGATTGAGGATGGAACAGAGACTTTGGGGCCAGAACACATTCTGACCCTACCTCAGTTGTCCCCTCTACTACCTCTCCCAAAGGGGCTCAGAGGACTTCCCCCCAATTTGAGAAATGGGCCAGGGATGGAAACACCAGGATTGTTAGCAAAGCTCTTTATCAGCTGGGCATGCCTCCAGGCCCTGGAAATGAACTTCCTAGTCTGAGCAGGGATGGGAGGACCTTCTACAGCCTGAGGCCGGAAGGCAGCACTAAATTTCCAGAAGCAAAGTTGGCATGCTTCGTACGTTAGGTGTTGTGTGAGTGGCGTGGAAATCAGGTCTCAGGCACTGGTCTGATGCTCGAATCAGTGGGCAGCCCAAAAAGAAAATACCTAATGTGCGGAAGCCAACCTTTCTGGGTCTGGAAAACAGCAGGTTGAGCCAAGCCTCCGTGTGGGCTGCTGTGTGTGTCCTGTCGCCCCCGTGCCTGGACCTGAACCTTGAATTCGGCACCAAGGACAGAGGACACAGCCTAGGTAGGCCTGGTGGCAGAGAAAGGCTGTGTTGCTGCTTTGGTTGGGTAGGAGGCTGACTCTGGGATGGAGATTAGCCTGCTAGAGCCTCATTACGGAGGGCTGGGAACTGGATGGGAGGAGAGGAGGTGGCAGGACCAAGCCAAGGAGACTCTGGACTGTGGTGTGGTCTCCGCGAAGGCCCCAGGCAACCCACTGGGGACCTCTGAAGCCAAGACAGTTTTCAGAGTTGTCACAAGCTTGGGGCATGAGAGCCCATTTTGTAAACCTGTATCAGGCACCTCTGGGGCGGGGATGTGACCTGGGGCAAGGTGTTGCTCTTTAGCAAATGCAAGTCTGAAGATGGCGCAGATACGGCCTGTCGGGCAACGACACACTTGGCCGCTCAGGGAGACCCATCCTCCAACCCTGAAGCAGGAAGGAGGATCTGAAGAGTGCATCCTGGCATCCACTACGGGCTCTTGCCAGCCCATCCCCAGCCTGGGGTTCCCCACCCAGGCCCCAGGTCAAGGCCACTAGAGATGGGACTCAGGACTCCGCGGTTAATCAATAGCCACCAAGCTGGGTTATCAAGGCTACTGGGAGCTTATGAACAGTTTGGCCTGTGGAACCCACTGGCTACACCAATCCATAGTTATGTCCCCTGGAATGAAATTGATCAACAATCAACCTTGGCTCTATAAGATCACATGCCAGAAAACCCCTAAGCCTGGTGTGTAAGGATTTGGAATTAGATTCAGGTAATCCCCAGGCCTGAGGAAGGAGCAAATGGCCTCTGTGGGAAAGGTTTCTGAGAAGATAAAAGGGGCCGCATCTCCTTCCACTGCTGATTACAACTGGAAACTGGAAAAAAAACAAAAAGCAGTGACCTAAAGGCTATGAAAAGTAAATAGTAGCGGGCAGACTGGGAAAGTCAAAAGACAAAGAGAAACCAGTATGGCAGAGGTGGTTTCCTGTTTGTTTATCTCCTTTATCTACTGGCATTGGGCTGAGGGCTAATCAAGGGACTTGATTAGCAGTGGGAGATTGTAAAACCTTCGAGAGAAAATAGAGTTTAGGGCCAGAAGACCAGGAAAGTGGGCCCCCCCCACCCCGTGGGCAGGAGAGTGGGTGGAGAATTTCCACATTTTTCTTCTTCTTCTCCCCAGTCCTACCCTGAGCCCAGGGCCATTATGGAACCTCATTGTCATTTTTGGGGTGGAAGGGGGCATGGGCACCTAACATCTTGAGAGATGACCCATATTTCTGGACAGAGGAATGCGGATAAAGGGTCCCTATTGTGTGAAGAATGACGGGATCCCTGTCATTTGTTTCCATCTTTTCGCTCATTATTTCACCCCAGAGGAAGCCCAGTCACACAGAACTATGCCTACGGCAGGGGTTGGGGGATGCGGGGGGCAGACATTCCTGGAGAATCTCGTCTTCCTGGTCAGAGGAGTCTGGAAAAGGGGACCTGGGAGTCAGAGGGTGTGGAGGAAATTCTAAAGTGGAGAAGCTTAAGAGTGGATTCCCCTACTTCTATGTATTTTTTTTTAAGATTTTATTTATTTGTCAGAGAGAGAGAGAGAGAGAGAGAGAACGCGCGAGCACAGGCAGACAGAGTGGCAGCAGAGGCAGAGGGAGAAGCAGGCTCCCTGCCGAGCAAGGAGCCCGATGTGGGACTCGATCCCAGGACGCTGGGATCATGACCTGAGCCGAAGGCAGCCGCTTAACCAACTGAGCCACCCAGGCGTCCCTACTTCTACGTATTGACTAATACACGTTGCCACAGGGCATCCATGGGTCACACTCATCAGCTATGTAGCAAAGTCTTTGAAAACTGGCCTGACATGGGAACCACTGAACACAGAAGGAAAGAATCTGTGGTCTCAACCAGGCTGATCACCTGCTTTGGACAAACAAAAAAAACAACATTCCAACATTCTCCAGAGAATGTAACATGACCCAGAGTCTCAAAAACAAAAAACCAAAGCAGTATTGCAAATGTATAGCATACGATCCAAAATTACTCAACATACCGAGAACCAGGATAACATGGTGAATTCAGGAGGGAAGAGACAATCAACAGATACCAACCCAGAGATGACCTAGATGTTGAAATTATCAAAGACTCTAAGGCAGTGATCATTACTATTCTCCACGAGGTAAAGGTAAACATGCTTGAAATGAATAGAACTTGTTTTCAGAAAATAAATATAAAATGAATAAAAAAGACTTTAGGGGCACCTGGGTGGCTCAGTCTCCCTTCAGCTCAGGTCATAATCCCAGGGTCCTGTGATCGAGCCCCATGTGGGCTCCCTGCTCAGCAGGAAGCCTGCTTCTCCCTCTCCCACTCCCCCTGCTTGTGTTCCCTTTCTTGCTGTGTCTCTCTCTGACAAATAAATAAATAAAAACTTTAAAAAATAAATAAAAATAAAGACTTCAGAACTTCAAAGAAAAAATAAAATTAAACGCCCCCACACACACAAAAAAAACCCCAAAGCAAACCAAAACAAAGAAAACAAAACCAAGTCATTGAATGGGCTCAATAATAGAAGAGAGATGACAAATGAAAGAGTCAGTAAAGTTGAGGACAGATAAACAGAAATCACAGGGTGAAAGGAATGAAAAAATAGAGAGCACCAGTGACCTACTGAGCATCAAAAGGTCTAATATTAGTGTCATGAGACCCTAATGGAGAGGAGAAAGAGACTGGTGCAGAGAAAATACTGGAAGAAATAATGACTGCGGGACGCCTGGGTGGCTCAGTGGGTTAAAGACTCTGCCTTCGGCTCAGGTCATGATCCTGGGGTCCTGGGATTGAGCCCCTCATTGGGCTCTCTGCTCAGCGGGGAGCCTGCTTCCCTTCCTCTCTCTGCCTATTTGTGATCTCTCTCTCTCTGTCAAATAAATAAATGAAAATCTTTAAAAAAAAAAAAAAAAAGAAAGAATGACTGGAAGAAATAAAGACATCCTGAATTTGGATAGAGACTTGAGCTTACAGATTCAAGAATGTCAGAAAACCCCCAAAAGGATAAGATTAAAACAAAACAAAACAACTAAACACCCAAACACATCACAATCAAACTGAGGAAAACCAAAGATAAGGGAAAGAAGTCTTGAGAGCATCCAGAGAAAAACTTCATGTTATAAACAGAAGGATAACAATTCAAATAACTGAATTTCTCATCAGAAATTATGGAGGCCAGAAGATAGTGGTACCATATTTTGTTTAAAGATTTTATTTCTAACTAACCCCTACACCCAACATGGGGCTTGAATTTACAACCCTAAGGTCAAGAATTGCATGCTCCACTCACTGAGCCAGCCAGGCACCCCAACAATAGAACAACATTTTTTAAAGTGCTCAAATAGAAGAAATATCAAACCAGGGTTCTATGTCCAGCAAAAATATCTTTAGGAAGAAGGTGATAGAAAGCCATTCTAAGATGAAAGAAAATTAAGAGAATTACTCATTTAATTACTTCAATAAAAATAAAACTTAAAAAAAAAAAAAAGAAGAGCTGAATTCCTGGTACTAGTATCAAAAGGAGAGCAGAACAGACTTAATTTGCAAAGAAATGTTCTTACTGATCTGTCTGATGGCTTCTTGGAAGACCCACTCAAAAGGCTTGTTTTCTCTTCCCTTGCAACTTTCCCACTACTGAAGCTGTTACTGAGGGACATTTATCAAAAATACTTATAGGAAAATGTTTAGTGGTTGCTGGAGGCAATGGATAGTAGTTGGGACAAACAACAAACTAACTAAAAAGCTGAGGAAGAAAGAGATTGGGAAATAAGAGAAGCTGGAGAATGAGATTCTTTGGAAGAATAAGGCCTTTGAGAAGCTCTGACGTATTTCTAGAAATCTAGAAGACCGTGGGCATGCCTGGTGCCATGCATATGCTCAGGAAAGACCTGAAAAGGCTCTAAGCTTTCACCCCCCACCCCCATCTGTAGGTGAGCAGGAAGTCAAAGCTAAGGCAGAGTAGTTAGCTGCCTGCCTGAGTGTTGAAGGTGTGCCCCAATATCCACATTTAGGTCTTCACTACATTTTGATATAATTTAATATTTATATATGGTGTGAGATAGGGGTCCAAGTTCATTCTTCTGCATGTTGAGATCCAGTTGTCCCAGCACCACTGGTTGAAAAGTCTACTCTTTTCCAGTGGAATGGTCTTGATACCCTTCCTAAAAAATAATTGACCACAGATATGTGGTTTTATTTCTGAATTCCTATTCTGTTCCATTGGTCTATATGTCTGTTTCTTTCTTTTTTTTTAAGGTTTTATTTATTTATTTGACAGAGAGAGATCACAAGTAGGCAGAGAGACAGGCAGAGAGAGAGGGGGAAGTAGGCTCCCCTCTCTCTCTGCCTGTCTCTCTGCCTACTTGTGATCTCTTTCTGTCTTGTCTTTCTTGTCTTTCTGTGGAATAAGTAAATAAAATCTTTTTTTAAAATATTTTATTTATTTATTTGACAGACAGAGATCACAAGTAGGCAGAGAGGCAGGCAGAGAGAGAGGAGGAAGCAGGCTCCCCGCCGAGCAGAGAGCCTGATGCGAGGCTCCATCCCAGGACTCTGGGATCATGACCTGAGCCGAAGGCAGAAGCTTTAACCCACTGAGCCACCCAGGCGCCCCTAGTAAATAAAATCTTAAAAAAAAAAAAAAAGAATTGAAAACAAGGGGAGCCTGGGTGGCTCAGTCAGCTGGGTGTCTGCCTTTGGCTCAGGTCACGATGCCAGGGTCCTGGGATTGAGCCCTGCATCAGGCTCCCTGCAGAGCCTGCTTCTCCCTCTCCCTCTTCCTGCCACTCTCCCTGCTTGTGCTTGCTCACTCTCTCTCTCTGTCAAATAAATAAATAAAATCTTAAAAAAAAAAAAAGAATTGAAAACAGGTGTTCCAACAAACATACATACACAAGTGTTCATAGCAGCACTAGTCATAAAAGCCAAAAAAGTAGAAACCACCTAAATGTCCATCAAATGATGAACAGATACACAAAATACGGTCTATCCACACAATGGAATATTACTCAGCCATAAACATAAATGAAGTTCTGATGGATGACCCTTGAAAAACACAATACTAAGTGAAAGAAAGCAGTCACAAAAGACTGTATATTAAACAATTTCATGTATATGAAATATGTACGGCAGGGACGTCTACAGGCAGTAGACTGGTGGTTGTCAAGGGACGGGAAGGGGAGAAAGAGAGGTACAGGGTTTCTCTCTGGGGCAATGGAAATGTTCTCCAATTGGATAACTGTGATGGTTGCATAACGTGGTGAGTATTCTAAAAACCACTGAACTATATACACTTTAAAACAATGAATTTTATGTTCTGTGGATCTGACCTCAATAAAAAAAAAATTAATGCAACAATTAGGAGACAAGGGTGCCTCGGTGAATCTCGAAGGTACTGGACAGGTGCTCCCAGTGAGCAGAACCAGCCGACCAAGGGGACCCTGTCCACCGCCAAGCACGTGCATCAATAAAATGATGTCCGGTTAGTTCTGCTGGTCCTGTCACGTACCAAACTATCCCTACCTGCAAAACCAAGTCTCTGGTGACACCAAGTGCCTGTTGCGTGGCGGCCTGGGGCTTTCTCCTAGGGCCTCTGTCTAAAAGGAAGGCTTGAGGCTGGTTTCTTTGTTTGCAAGTCACAATCCATTTTTCTTCTCCTCCATTATTTGTGGTGTATTGGGCAGTTATGATGATTACTGAACCAAGTCTTTCTTAAAATGACTTGGTTATAGGCATTACCTGGGGCACTTGTTAAAAGAACAGATTCCCAGACCATGGGGTGCCATGGGGAGCCCAAGACTCAAATTAGAGGCATTCTCTGTCCTGCAAGCGTGGACCCACACTGCTATCCTTGGCAGAGGCAGCCGCTGGGGCAGTGAGTCAGCTATGCTCCCCATGGGGGAAGTTAGGAGAGGTGCCTTCTCTTGGCCAACGTAACTAAATTCCTAGGGAAATTCTGAGTGGTGCAGCTGTCCAGTCCATACTGCCCAAGGTTGGGAGATGAGGTACAAGGGAGGTTAGGGAAAGGCATCTAGTGATGGGTTCAGCTACCCTCTCATTATGGTAGAACGAGAGAACGGACCTGGTAGATGGCTAGGAACCTCCACTCTGCACAGGTAGACGGGAAGTGTTTGAACCTTCGTGGTGGTACAAGACTGAGGAGCACAGAGACAGAACGTTCTCCTTTCAGACACCTTGGTCAAGCTACACGTGTGGACAAAAATGTGTTTAACCCCATTTTGTGCCTGAAGAAAGCGGGGCTTGGAGGGTTGAATTAACTTGCCCAAGGTCACAAAGGAACAGAGCTGGGGTCAGATCCTGGTCTGTGGAAGTTCAAAGCCCATGCTCTTGACCTCTCCATGGAAATAATTCCCAGCCTTCTGCGGTTAATGCAAAGTCCCAGGCACTGAGGCATGATTGAGATCACTGGGCAACTATTCGCAACTGTGTTAAAC
>PISX010028942.1:0-20813 GCA_004024625.1 Mellivora capensis | reverse complement strand
CATACAAATGGCTATCAGACACATGAAAAAATGTTCATCATCACTAGCCATCAGGGAGATTCAAATTAAAACCACATTGAGATACCACCTCACACCAGTTAGAATGGCCAAAATCAGCAAGACAGGAAACAACGTGTGTTGGAGAGGATGTGGAGAAAGGGGAACCCTCTTCCACTGTTGGTGGGAATGCAAGTTGGTGTAGCCACTCTTGAGAACAGTGTGGAAGTTCCTCACGAAGTTAAAAATAGAGCTTCCCTATGACCCTGCAATTGCGCTACTGGGTATTTACCCCAAAGATACAGATGTGGTGAAAAGAAGGGCCATCTGTACCCCAATATTTATAGCAGCAATGGCCACGGTCGCCAAACTGGAAAGAACCAAGATGCCCTTCCACAGACGAATGGATAAGGAAGATGTGGTCCATATACACTATGGAGTATGATGCCTCCATCAGAAAAGATGAATACCCAACTTTTGTAACAACATGGACAGGTCTGGAAGAGATTATGCTGAGTGAAATAAGTCAAGCAGAGAGAGTCAATTATCATATGGTTTCACTTATTTGCGGAGCATAACAAATAACACGGAGAACATGGGGAGATGGAGAGGAGAAGGGAGTTGAGGGAAATTGGAGGGGGAGATGAACCATGAGAGACTATGGACTCTGAAAAAGAACCTGAGGGTTTTGAAGGGGCGGGGAATGGGAGGTGGGGGGAGCCAGGTGGTGGGTATTATGGAGGGCAGGCATTGCAAGGAGCACTGGGTGTGGTGTAAAACTATGAATTCTGTTACACTGAAAAGAAATGAATTAAAAAAAAATTTTTTTTAAAAAGTAATCCGAGAACAAGAATTAGTCTTGCAAATTAATCATGTTATTAAAAAAAATAGTTGTAACTGAAGACAAGTATAGTTATTGGGAAAATACTGGGAAATTGCCTCAGACAATGGGGAAAAGAAAAAAAAAAAGGTTTAAAAAAAAGATTAAAGGTATGAAGATGAAACTTTAAAACTGTGCATTTTCTACAGGGGTTTTAGAGTGAATGAAGGTAGAAGAAAAAACCCAGTTCATATTCACAACCAAATGCATGTAAATGAGTTAAATTCTAAGTAAAAGAGACTGGTTTACAGACTCAGCAGTAGTGTAAGAAATATACAATAAATGTTAGAGCACCCCTGCAAATAAAGAAATGGGACATTAAAAAAAAAAGGCAAATTCAAACAAAGGGGAAAATAAATATGACAGTATATTAAAAAAAAGGCAAATCTCAAACCCTTTAACTGGGGAAATGAGATTTCATATTGGTAAACTATTTAATCTATTCCAAAAATGAGGCCACAGCCTTCATTAAGCTTCTTATATAGCTTTAAAATACATACAGCAGAAATAGAACATAAGTAAAAAGGACATAGTCACAGGATGAAAGCAAATCTTCACTCACAGTCAACAGGGCAAATATACAAACAACACAGTGATATGAATATTTGAATAAAACCATATGGTACCTACTTGTACTCAACACATAATATGTAGTCATTTTAAACACAAGCCAATATTTACCAAAAATGTTGTATTAAGAAAGGGAAGCTCAGGTTTTTAAAAGGGAAAAATCATATATACAATATTTACTTAAAACAATGCAATGTACCTAGCAATTACGACAAAGACAGGCAAAAATAAATACCAAGTGTCATTACTATGCCCAAACCGTCTTTTTGGAGTTAACAGACAACAACAAACCAAATTCCTTAAAAATAACTCATGTTAAAGAGGAAGAAAAAAGGTGCTTTTTCAAATGAGTAACAGTGGTGTAATTTCACATAGAAACTTGTGGAGGTGGAACTCTCAGGTTGTACTCAGAGGCAGAGAGTTGGCCAAGCACACAACCCTGAAACTAAATGCCTACTTTTCACTCCTGTCCTTTCCTTGCCTTTATTTTCTTGTCTGACCTTGGAGAAGTTAAGTAACATCTCAGGGTTCTCCTTTCCAAAATTTGGGTGGTAGGACATACCATACCTTAAAAAGTGTAACTGTGTACACTATCTGCCTTGACACTTGAACAAGGTGGGGGTAGGGCCGACAACGCCTGCACAGGTGAAAATATACCTATAACTTTTAACTCCCTCAAAACTTTACTAATACCTTCCTGTTGACTAGAAGCCTTGCTAGTAATAAAACGTCGATTAACACATTTGGTCTTCTCTGTAAAACATACTGTATTCTTATAATAAAGTAAGCTAGCAAAAAGAAAATGGTAAACTCATAAGGAAGAGAAAATATGTTTACAGCATTGTATTATATTTATTGGGGGAAAAACTGCACATAAACAGACCCATGCAATTCAAACCTGGGTTCTTCAAGTTCAACTCTACATGCAAACACCTGGAAACAATCAGAAATCCTTCCTAGGAAAGAGACATCTTTGTGTTGGAACTGAGTATTTACCTCAGCAAGATAAAGACAACTAAAACAAATCTAAGGAAAGTAAAGGTAAGTTACCAAAGTTAAAAGCAAAAAATAAAAACAAAACCACAAAAGGATATTCTTGAATATTTGATGAAACAAAAAACCTGATAGTTTGAAAGAAGCAATAATACAGATAAGCCTTTGTTAAATTTATTAAGAGAAAAATCTATTTACACAAATACATTAGAAATGAGTGGGAGTGTAGGTATTGTTTTTAAAAACTGACACTTTGGGGGCACGTGGGTGACTCAGTGGCTTAAGCGTCTGCCTTCGGCTCAGGTCATGATCTTGGGGTCCTGGGATTGAGTCCCACGTTGGGAGCCTGCTTCTCCTTCTCCCTCTGCCTGTTGCTCTGCCTACTTGTTCTCTCTCTCAGTCCAATAGATTCTTTTTTAAAAAGTAAAGAAATAAAAAAGAAAAAGAAAAGTTGACAGTTTTACATAAGACTTAATTTGATAGCTAGTATTCTTTTCATTTACTAGATGAAAAAAATGAGGCACAGATAGGATAAGTTATCTAAGGTTGCACAGCATTATGTGGTAGAGCTGTGATCTCCCCAAACATCCCTACACTGAAATAAACATAATAAATTATGTGAGGAGGCATGAAAAATTAGAAAGTCAGATCATGTTACCAAATAAATAAGGATTTTAACTTTATAATCTTTTTTTAATTGTCCTATAAGATTGACTGGATGCCAATAAAAACTCCCAAGAGGGGCCCCTGGGTGGCTCAGTGGTTTGAAGCCTCTGCCTTCCGCTCAGGTCATGATCCCAGGGTCCTGGGATCGAGCCCCACTTCCGGCTCCCTGCTAAGTGGGGAGCCTGCTTCCTCCTCTCTCTCTGCCTGCCTCTCTGCCTGCTTGTGATCTTTGTCTGTCAAGTAAATGAATAAAATCTTAAAATAAAATAAAAACTGCAAGAGTCTTTTTTTTTCTGGATCCTCACAATCCACTTTTAAAATTTATTGAGAAAAGTGAATAACTAAAAAACTAGGAAGGAAACTTTGAAAAAGAGAATCCCAATGTAAATCTTTGCTGTTGAAATAATGCGGTATCAGCACAGGGACAAATACAGTGAAAGGGTTAGGGGTGAGTAGGGTAGACTGACCATCTGGTGAAAGTGTTCCTAGGAAATGATCTCTGCATGTTCACTGTGTCCTCTTTCAACGGAAACCTCTAACATGCAGTACTGGTGTACGTGTGTCAGTACTGTGTGTAGAAGTTGGCTCCATCTTTCTGTATCAAGACACACGCGATTCCATTTTCAGTTTTTTATTTTGGAAAAATGTTCACTTTTTTTTTTTATTAGCACAATGTTCATTTTAGCGTAGCTTGGAATAGAGGACTACTGGAGAGAAAGTTAGTGTTTATTCATAAGGACATGGTTAAATAGTAATGGTTAATGACTTAAAAAAAAAGGCATAGCTATCCCATGAAGTACTTTCCCTGGGTGCTTATGCACACACGTGTGCCTACAATGAGCCCGTGTGCATTCTATTCTTGGACATAAAACATCATCTCAAACACTAAAATGTTCTTCTTAAGGAACAAAAAAAAAGATTTCCACAGAGTGTGTTGAACTTAATCCCATTTATAGAACAGAAGATTTACAGATGTGCAGATCCGCGTGTAAACACATAGCAGGTGTTCTGGAAACATTTACATCAAAATCGTAACAGAATTTGCCTCTTGAGAGGGCAGCATGGGGAGTGGTGAGCGGAGATTTTTATTTTTCATTTGCTTATTTCTGTATGGATTACTCGAGACTATATTAGTAAAGTCTTTAGAGAATAGTGTTTTAAAATCCTAGGAAACTATGATCACCTAGGAGACTGGTAAAATTAAAATTCTACACGTTCATCAATGCAGGTGATAAAATTATGAGTTTACGTGGGCACACTGGGAACCCATGTGGAGCAAATGCGAACGCGTCTGCATAGGTTTGTGTGTGTCGCAATCCCTGTAAGGCACCTGTGGAGATCCGCGGGCTCAGGTGACTGAATTTGGGGGAACTGGGAATGGGCTCTGTAGAAACAATTTCCTTGAGAATTAATGAGGCAAATGAAATTAAAAATGCTAATTTTATGCTTAAACTGTAAGAATGATTGCAACTGCCTTTTTCCCATGAGAGATGCAGATGGCCGGCCTCTGTGTCCTCCGAATAGGGCAGAGCTGGGCTTTAGAACGCCACAAACACAGCCTCCAGATCTGAACCCCTTTAATGATGCAAAATAAAGACAAGGTGAGGTCCAGTGAAATAGTGGGTGGCAGGAGGAGATCTTCTGTAAGACCCTGCCGGCCCACTATTCAAGCACTTCCCTAGCGGTTGACCCAGTCTGGTTGACCTTAAATCTCGCTTTGTGGGGATCTGTTCTTAATATCCAGGGACAAATCAATCTTTGACTTCCCATCAGGAGAAGGGACAAGCCAGGGCCTGGCACTCTGTCTTTGCAATAACTTCTCAAGTTATGAATGTAACATGGAGGAAGGAGAGCGGGATATCGACTTAGCCTCTGCTGAAAAGCAAAACCACGTGCACACGATCTGCCAGGCTGCCCATGGGGTAGAGCAGGGAGGAAGAGATGTGCTGTGAGCTGCAGGGTTCAGGTTTTAATAAGCCGTTGTCCGCTTCCTCTCCCCTTTGGATTTTACTGTCCCTGCACACCAGCTCCTGCCACCTGAGCGCTAACTCAGACCCACTCCCACCCCTTTTTCTGTTACTCCAGATGAATGGAGATGTTTTGGGAGCACTTTGCCTGCTGCTGGCTTTCAGACTACGAGGCACCGTCTTACGACCCTCCTCACGTTTGTTGTGAGATCCTAGGATAACTTAGCGAACGATCTGTCCGGGAAGGCTTGTTTGGTTTGCAATTGATGAGGGCCAACCAGAAGTCCTACCCAGTGCGAACAAAAACTTTTCCTCGAGCCGGTTCTCAGGCCACACGAGGTGGTAGAGCCCATGTGACGTGCTGTGATGGCAGTTCTCAAAGTCTGGTCCCTGGCACAGTGGTGTCTGTATCACTTGCTCTAGGTCAGTTGCCGGGGCCCCTCCAGACCTGCTGAATCAGACCGTCTGCTGGTGTCTGACCGCCTCTCCTGGGGCTCAGGTAGAGAGCATGGCTGTAGGCGTCCGACCACAGTAAATGTTGAAAGGCTGATCACTCATCTATTAGCTATTGAGCACCATCTAGATCGGCATCGCCGAAAAGACCTAGAATGGGAGCCATATACGTAAGTTTCAATTTTCTAGTAAAAAGAAAAAAGGAAAAGGTGAAGCTAATTTTACTACTGTATTTTATTTAACACCATATAGTATCATTTCAACATGTCATCGGTATAAACTAATATTTATAGATGTTTTACTTTATGGGGGGGGCTATATTGTGGAAATCCAGTGTATTTTATCCCTACAGCTTGTATTTTTGTCCAGCTGCATTTTGTGGACTCAGGAGCCACATGGGGCTGGTGGCTGCCGGAAGAGCCCTTGCCTGAGGAGGACCTAGGTCTTCATTACATACTGTATTGCGAACCCCCAATACTGGGTCGAATGCAGAATTATTTATTGTATCGGTGGAGGCCCAGATCCTCCGCCGTCGCTCCAGCAGCCCCTGAGAGCAGACAGAACCTCGAGAGCTCCTAGCGCAGGGGGATCCGCATATGCGCCTCCCACGCGTGCCCTGCCAGACGCCCAGTGGTTTGTGTCCCCAAACTCGTACGCTGAATCCTAACCCTCGGCGTGATAATATGAGGAGGGCGGCAGTTTGGTAGCACCTTCACGAGTGGGATCAGTGCCCTTAGGAAAAAGATGCCACAGAGCTCCCTCACCCTTTCCATCGTTTGGGGACACAGGGAGGAAATGCCGACTGTGAACCAGGAGGTAGCTTCTCGCCAGACACTGAATCCGCCCGTGCCTCGCGCTCGGACCTGCAGCCTCTAGAACCGTGAGAGAGGACTGAGGCGCGCTGTGCGCATTATTTGTGGGGTCCAGCGCATTCGGCCCTGTGGCACGCAGTGGCCGCGGACGCTCATTCCTGCCCAGTCCACGGTGTAGGGGATCTTTCCTCCGGCCCAGGGGATGGGCGGGGGTAATCAGCCTCTCCTCCCGGGCAGGGACTGGGAGAGCAGCGGCAGGTGTCAGGGACTCGGTGCCGGAAGCCGGTGACGAAAGCCAGCATGTGCTGTCTGCGCGCCGCGTCATGCGCTTGTGGAGACGTGCCCGGGAGGCCGGCGATCGCCTCCCCGGGTGGCTGAAGATCACGGACTCGGTGAAAGCCAGAGTACATCCGCTGTCCCGAGCTCCCACGGGGGTAGTTTTGCCCGAATTTGTTTAACGTCCTATTCCTTATATCTCAGCTTTTAACATAGTGTCTTGGAACCCACAAATGTGGGCATCTCGGCAAGAGGCTTCTGGTGGCCCCAAGGAGGGTGGTCCAAGGAAGTTTGCTCTGAAAAACCCTCCATTCTGAGACGGCGCCCTCCTGTCCTTTAACCCAGCAGAGTATGTCTCTTGCTCTGTTTCTGTCCTTCTGTCTGATCTCCATTCATGCAGTTTGTCTGTCTGTCTTTGTGTGGAAATGAAGAATTTTTAGCCTTTTAGCTGTCTGATTTGCCCTTCCCATCCCTTGACTCTTTCTGTCCATCATTAAATTCGTGGATTTGCAGTGAGACTTCTATCCAAAAATCCTGTATTTGTCTCATCAGTTGCTACAGTTAATTATACCAATTAACAATCTTTCCCTGCTTAGTTTGATCGACTTTTGGTCCCTATCAGGAATCGACCACCCACACTCACGACACTTTGATTTCTCCAAATGGTGTGGTTGTTCTTACTCATGGCCCTCAGTGAGGTTCTGCACCCACCTTTCCGGGCCAGGTGACACCTGCTCACTCTCCACTCACAGTTGTGTATTTCCCTCCACTAGTCCTCACAGAGTGAGCTCCGTGGGAGTGGGGGGTCCCTCGTCTCAATCGCACATCCTGTGTCCTCAAGTGACTGCTTGGCTTGGTTTAGTCCCTGGTATTCCTGGATCACTATCCTCCTCAAATGTTCTTGTGTTAAAGATTTGTAATAAAACCCAAACAATCCTGTTTTGAAAAAAAAAAATTAAAAACCTCACCCTTTCCTCCCTGCTCATTCTCTTTCCCCTCATCTTCTCTCTCACTGTCCTGCATTTCAAAGAGCAGAACATTTTGTTTGTTTTTTTTCTTGAAGTATATATGCCGTACAATATCCTGTTAAAGTGTACATCATAATGATTTGATAATTTATATGTTACAAAATGATCCCCATGATAAATATAGTTACCATCTGTCACCTGAGTTATTACAATATTATTGACTATATTCTCTGTGCTATGCCTTACGTCCCCAAGACTTAGTTTATAACTGGAAGTTTGTACCTCTTAATCCCCTTCATCTATTTCACCCACTCCCAACCCTGCCCCCACTCTGGTAACCAATAGTTTTTTCTTGTATCCATGAGTCTATTTCTGTTATATTTCATTTGTTTTTTTAACTTCCATCTCTAATGAAGTTACAAGGTATTTCTTTCTCTGACTAATTTCACTCACCCTAATACCTCTCCTATGTCCATGTTGTTGCAGATGGCAAGATTTCATTCTTTTGATGGCTGAAAGGGGGACAGTGGGGCAGCAGATAGTGTGTCTGATGATGCATCAGAAGACTATGGCTGAGTAATACTTCACTCTTTTTTTCTTTATCCATTCAACCATAGAGAGACATTTAATTTGTTCTTGTATCTTAGATATTGTAAATACTTCTGCATTGAACATAGGACTGCATAGATCTCTTTCAAATGGTGCTGTTTATCTTCAGATAAATACTCAGAAGTAGAAGTACTAGATAGTTCTATTTTTAATTTCTTGAGGAACCTCCATGCTGTTTTCCATAATGGCTGCACTAGCTTGTATTCCTGCCAACAGTGCATGAGGATTTCTTTTTCTCCACACTCTTGCCAATACTTGTTATTTTTTGTCTTTTTGATAATGGCCAATGGGACAGATGTGAGGCAATATTTCAGTGTGATTTTGATTTGCATTTCCCTTATGATCAGTGATGTTGAGCACCATTTCATATGCCTTATGGCCATCTGTATGTCTTCTTTGGAAAAATGTCTAAGTCCTCTGCCAAATTTTTAATAAGGTTGTTGTTTTTAGATATTAAGTTGTGTAAGTTCTTTATAGATTTGGAAATTAACCCCTTATATATGATTTGCAAATGTCTTCTCCCATTCTATAGTTTGCCTTCTTATTTTGTTGATTGTTTCCTTTGCTGTGCAAAAGCTTTTTAGTTTGTTGTAGTCCATTTATTTTAGATTTTGTTGGCCTAGCCTGAGGAGACTGGTCAAAAAAAATATTGCTAAGACTGCAATCAGAGTGTTTACTGCCTATGTTTTCTTCTAGGAGTTTTATGGCTTTAGGCCTCACATTTAGGACTTTCATCCATTTTGAGTTAATTTTTGTGTACAGTGTAAGGTGTTAAGAATGGTCCAGTTTCATTGTTTTGCATGTAGCTGCCCATTGGGGCTTTGTTTTGGCCTCACATGACATCTGTTCTGGAGAATGCTCCATGTGCACTCGAGAAGGATGTGTATTCTCTTGCTTTTGGATAGAATATTCTATATATTATCTATTAGGTCCATCTTGTCTAATGTGTTGTTTAAGGCTGATGTTTCCTTAGTGTTTTTTCAGTCTGTGTGATCTGTCCTTTAATATAAGTGGGGTATCAGAATCCTCTACGGATACTGTATTTCTATCAGTTTCTCTCTTTAAGTCTGTTAATATTTGCCTTATACATTTAGGTGTTCCTATGTTGGGTGTATAAATATTTACAAAAGTTGTATCTTCTTTTTGGATTGACCCCTTTATCATTATGTAATGTCCATCTTTGTCTTTTATCTTCGGTCTTTGTTTTATAGTCTATTTTGTCTCTTAACGAGTATAGCTACCCCAGCTTTCTTTTGGTTTCCATTTGCATGGAATATCTTTCACTTTCAGTCTGTATGCCCTTATATTTGGAGTGAGTCTCATATAGGTAGCATACAGATGAATTATTTTTTAATCCATTCTGCTACAGAATTTAGTCCATTTATATTTAAAGTAGTTATTAGTAGGTATGTGTTTATTGACATATTGTAAATTGTTTTCTGGCTATTTTGTAGTTCCTCTGTTCCTTTCTTCTTCTTTTGCTCTCTCTGTTGTATTTTGATGAATTTCTTTAGTGCTATGCTTGGATTCTTTTCTCATTATCTACTATAGGTTTTTGCTTTGTGATTTTATGAAGCTAGCATGTATTTGCCTATATATAACAGTCTACTTTAAGTTGATTGCAAGTTAAGTTTCAATGCATTCTAAAACTCTACACTATTATCCCCCCAATGTTGTTTGATTTCATATTTTACATCTTTTTATTTTCTGTATCTCTTAACCATTGCAGTTTTTGTTAAATTTACTACTTTTGTCCTTTAACCTTCATACTATGTTTATAAATGATTAACTTACCATCTTTCCTATATATTTAACTTTACCAGTGATTTTTTTCTTTCCTTTTCTTTTTTTTTTACTTTTAAATGTTTTCTTGTAACTAATTTGTGCCTTTCCATTTCAGCTTAAAGAAGTTTTTCAGTATTTCTTGTACAACTAGTTGAGTGGTGATGAATTCCTTTAGCTTTTGCTTATCTGGAACAATCTGTATCTCTCCTTTGATTCTGAATGACCACCTTTGGGTAGAGTGTTCTTGATTGGATGGTGTTGTGTTATCTTTTTTTTCCTTTCAGTATTTTGAATATATCATGACACTCCCTTTGGGCCTGCAAAGCTTCTGCTAAAAGGTCTGCTCATACTCCTCTCAGAACCTTCCTGCAGCTGTGTTCGGACCTCGTTGCTCCAGCCTCTGGGACACGTCCCATCCTTCCAGCCTGTGACTAGCATTACAGAAAAAACAATTCCATATCATTTTCTTGCCCTGTACACACCTTGAGGTGAGCAAAAAAACTAAAATGAATTTTAACAGTGAGGGAAATCGTGCACATCCAGGCCAGTCAGTGTGGTAACCAGATCAGTGCCAAGTTCTGGGAGGTGATCAGGAATGAACATGGCATCGACCCCACTGGAACCTACCACAGTGACAGTGACCTGCATCTCCATGTACTACAATGAAGCTACAGGTGGCAAATATGTTCCTCGTGCTATCTTGGTAGATCTAGAACCCAGGACCATGGACTCTGTTCGCTCAGGTCCTTTTGGGCAGATATTCAGACCAGACAACTTTGTTTTTGGTCACTCTGGGGCAGGCAACAACTGGGCTAAGGGCCACTATACAGAGGGGGCTGAGCTGGTTGACTCAGTCCTGGATGTGGTGAGGAAGGAGGCTGAGAGCTGTGACTGCCTGCAGGGCTTCCAGCTGAGCAATTCACTGGGTCGGGGCACAGGCTCTGGAATGGGCACCTTGCTCATCAGCAAGATCTGAGAAGAGTATCCCGACCACATCATGAACACCTTCAGTGTGGTACCCTCACCCAAAGTGTCTGACACTGTGGTCGAGCCCTATAATGCCACCCTCTCCATCCATCAGTTGGTAGAGAACACAGATGAGACCTATTGCATTGACAACGAGGCCCTTTATGACATCTGCTTCTGCACTCTCAAGCTGACCACGCCAACCTATGGAGACCAGAACCACCTCATCTCAGCCACCATGAGCGGTGTCACCACCTGCCTCTACTTCCCTGGTCAGCTCAATGCTGACCTCCAGAAGCTAGCCATCAACATGCCTTCCCACGGCTCCACTTCTTCATGCCTGGCTTTGCACCTCTGACCAGCTGTGGAAGCCAGCAGTATCAGGCCCTCACTGTGCCTGAACTCACCCAGCAGGTCTCTGATGCCAAGAACATGATGGCTGCCTGTGATCCCCGCCATGGCTGTTACCTCACTGTGGCTGCTGTCTTGCATGGGCGGATGTCCATGAAGGAGGTAGATGAGCAGATGCTCAACGTGCAAAAAAGAATAGTAGCTACTTCGTGGAGTGGATCCCCAACAATGTCAAGACAGCAGTCTGCAATATCCCACCTTGTGGCTTCCAGATGGCAGTCACCTTCATTGGAAATAGCACAGCCATCTAGGAGCTCTTCAGGCACATCTCAGAGCAGTTCACGGCTATGTTCCGGTGCAAGGCCTTCCTCCACTGGTACACAGGTGAGGGCATGGACAAGATGGAATTCACTGAAGCTGGGAGCAACATGAATGACCTTGTTTCCGAGTACCAGCAGTACCAGGATGCCACCACAGAAGAGGAGGAGGATTTCGGTGAGGAGGCTGAAGAGAAGGCTTATGACAGAGCACCATCACCTCAGGCTTCTCCATTCCCTCAGCCTTCTTCCTCAGCTGCCCCTGTCCTTTCCCTCAGAATTACATTTTTGGCCTCAGTCTCTTTTTTTCCCTTTTTTTGGAGGGGGGATATATCCTAGAACACAGTGCCTGGCACATAATAGGCGCTCAATAAAGACTTGTTGTTTGTTGAATGTCTCCTCTCTTGCACTCTGGGAAACCTAGATTTCTGCCATTCTCAGTAACCCTGTATTTCCTTTTGGTGTCCCCTTCTCCCATCTGTCCAGTTGGTATTTCCCTTTGTTTTATAAGATAATTCTCCAAGAAGCTGGGTCTCATCAGATCCCACTTAGAACCAAGTGCTTAAAACCCAGTAGATGGCCACCATCCTAAGCCCATATGGTAGCCCGGGGGAAAGGAAACCAAGCTACCTCATAGCAGTAGAGGTACCTATAAGGAAGGGGTAGGGTTTTCTATTCTAGAGCATTTTTGGAGAGGGATATTCAGCTCTTGAGTCCTAATTTCCAGGAATTTACCTGCTCCTCTCAGCTTCAGGAGAGGTGTTGACAGTATCATCTCTATTTTTCATCTTCTTCCGAGCTGTGTCCTGAGCTGTTTCTTTTGCAGGGATCTGCCCCACTCTGTTAAGTGGGATCCTTCCCTTTCCTACATAACCTCCTTCATATGTTGGATTCCTTCCTTTTCCCCTGGTTGGAGAAGGGGAAGAGGGATTAGGCTCCAGAAAGACCCTCCTCATCCCCACCTTTTCTTAGCAAACACCTGGCTCTGCTGTGTATATACAGAAAGGTTTGTACTGCCACCTAAATCTTTTGAATCATTCTTCCGGAGAGGGGCCAAGGAGATCCTCCCATCTTTGGCAACATTTCATTTTTTCCTTTTGCTATTCCCTGTAGTACAGGCTTCATCCTGTCCTACACTTCAAATTTCTGTTTTGTTTTGAACTTGCTTATTTTCATATTGAAAAGATAACATTGCCCCAAGAGCCAAAAATAAATGACAGCTGGAAAAAAAAAAAAAAGTCTGCTCATAGTCTGAGGGGGAATTCCCTTGTACATAACAAGTTATTTTTCTCTTGCTACTTTTAAGATTCTTTATCTCTAGATTTCAGTACTTTAGTTATAATGTGTCTTGGCATGGATCTCTTTAGGTTCATCTTTTTTGGAACTCTCGGGATTTCCTGGACCTGGATGTATGTTTCCTTTCCTACATTACGGATGTTTTCAGGCATTACTTCTTCAAGTAAATTTTATGCCTCTTTCACTCTTCTTCTAGGATCCCTATAATGAATGTTATTTGATGTCCTATAGGACTTTTTTTTTTTAAGATTTATTTATTTATTTATTTGTCAGAGAGAGAGGGAGAGAGAGTGAGTGAGCACAGGCAGACAGAGTGGCAGCAGAGGCAGAGGGAGAAGCAGGCTCCCTGCCGAGCAAGGAGCCCAATATGGGACTCGATCCCAGGACACTGGGATCATGACCTGAGCCGAAGGCAGCTGCTTAACCAACTGAGCCACCCAGGCGTCCTGTCCTATAGGACTTTTAAGCTATCTTTTTTTTTTTTTTTTTAATTCTTTAAAAAATTTTTTTTCCCTGTCCTGTTTGGGTGAGTTCCACTGCTGTCTTCCACCTCTGATTTGTTCTTCTACTTCATGTAGTCTGCTGTTGAGCCCTTGTAGTGTATTTTTAAAATGCAGCCTGCTATTGAGCCCTATAGTGTATTTTTAAATTCAGCTATTGTATTCTTTAGTTCTGTGACTTTTGTTAAGTACTGTCTTCTATTTTCTGTCTATTTGTTGAAGTTCTCATTGCATTCATTCATTCTTCCAATCTTGGTGAGCATCTTTATGACCATGACTTTGAACTCTTTATCAGGTAGGTTATTTATCTCTACTTCATTAAGGTCTTTTTCTGAGGCTTTGTCGAATCCTTTTGTTTGGAACATATCTCCTATTTCCTCATTTTGCTTGACTCTGTGTTTGTTTGTATGCATTAGGCAAAACATCGACCGTTCCCAGTCTTGAAGGAGTGTCCTCATGTATCTTGAAGAAGTGTCCATGCGTAGGAGGTTAATCTTATCATTCAACCTTACACAAATTCTTGGTTGTCTTTTGAGTCTTTGTGATTATCTAAACTGCCCGATTTATTATTTTTAAGTTCCAACTGTTGTATTTGCCAAGATCTGTCTATACTCCAAGGGGAAGTATCTCAAGAGTACCTACTGTACAGTCCTTTGGGGCCACATTTGTAAACCCTGTTAGCCTCTAGACTGGGCAATCTGAATGTGTGCCCTGAGTGACAGTTGGGAAAATCAGGGCTCTAGTGTATAAACTCTTTTCTGGGAGGTACCCACAAGATGTAGCAAAGCAAAGGAGGTATGCAAAGATGGCGTACCTGGCCTACATTCCCTTAGAGCACCTCCATAGCCTCTATATGCATGGTCATTCTGAAGCCTGCCCCTCATGCTGAAGTTATAGGATAAGTAAATAAATCATCGTCATCGTCTTCTTCTTCTTTTCCTTGTCCTCCTTCTCCTCCTTCTTCTTCTTCATGCCCTGGGAGGTGGTAGTCTGCCAGGAACTGTCTCTTTTATTGTTTCAGTCCCATGTGACCCTGAAGTACAAGTTCCCAGGTCACCAGAGCCAATGCCTAAGGGTTATCTCCTGTGTGGACTACATGTATCCACTGGTTTTAGCAAGGCAGGAGAGGAGTATAGGGCCAGGGCACACCAGTGGAGCATGTCAGTGCTAGTGCTGGCAAGATAGATGGAGAGCACAGAATTGGTGTCTACCAGTACCTCCATTCCTGGAGGGAGTCCCAATAATCGCTTGCCTCTCCAGAGGATGCTTTAAGATCAGCAAATGAATCTTTTTTTTTTTTGCATATGGTTCATGTGCTTTTCCAACTTCTTTTGTGCTGTGTCCTGGGATTAGTGAGTCTATGTGAGCCCTTCCAGAGTGGAATCTCAGTTCCCTAGGTCCTTGGGATCTCCTGAATGTAAGCCATGTTGGTTTTCAAAGCCAAATGTTTTGGGGACTTGTGTCTCTGGTGCAGGTCCCTAGGGTTGGGGTACTTGATGTGAGGCATAAACCCCTCATTTCTTAGGGAGAATCTCCAGATTGTGAAATTGCTCCCTAGTGAGGCTTGCCTTGCTGGGGGTGGGGTGTTGGTGAGACTCTATCTCTGTATCTCCTGTCTACCCTGATGTGACCCTTTTATCAGTTGTTGTAGAGAAGCTGTTCTGCTTGTTTTAAGATCTTTTTCAGACCCATATGTAGCTGTAGAGTTGTGTCCATGGGAAGAGGTGAGTTTAGGATCTTCCTGTGCTGCCATCTTGAACTGCCTCTTCCACTTCTTGATTAATTGGCTCATTTATTCTAGCTCTTGGTAATATGGGTGGCATCTTATCTAGGACTTTATCAGAAACTTAGGCTGGGACATAGAATAGGTTACAGTTTTTCTTCCACTGTTTTACTGCGCAGTGGGTTCTTTGGTCTGAGATAATACTGTTTGGGATATAATGTTAATAGAGAAAGCATCATGAGGGTCCTCAGAGTGTGGCACTTGTTAGGGCATGTTAGGCATAGAAGCCAAGTACACACTGATTCCTCAGAGCGTGGTGCCTTTTTAAGGACTAATTCTTTGTCTTTGCTGGTAGCGGATTAGGAATTCGGCAGTGTTTGTCCCTATGTTAGTTGTTATCAAAGGGAGCTTGTATCTTGGGCTCATAAATAGGTTCTTTATCTACCACTAAAGGTGACTAAGTTCATGGGCTCATTGCCTCAGCCCTATGGACACTAGGAAGAGAGATTTATACCTGTGACAGAAGTCATCCTTCCCACATGTTGAGTATCTTTTTTTTTTTTTTAAAGATTCTATTTATTTATTTGACAGAGAGAAAGATCACAAGTAGGCAGAGAGGGAGGTGGAGAGAGAGGGGGAAGCAGGCTCCCCGCTGAGCAGAGAGCCTGATTCAGGGCTTGATCCCCGGAGATCATGACCTGAGCTGAAGGCAGCGGCTTAATCCACTGAGCCACCCAGGTGCCCCGTTAAGAGTATCTTTGTAGAGAAAGCTCCATGGTGGTCATGAACACGAGTGTCAAGGATCTGCGTATTCTATGCCTGTCCTATAGGTTCAGTAATCTCTCTCCCATACTTTCATGTGTTCAGTCTTCTTATTGTTTTTCTGTTTTGCTCCTGAACAAAATGCTGGGTAACCTCTGCCTTGGAGTATATACCTCAGCCAGTTCTGTCTCCATTCAAAGTCGATCTCCAAGTTCACCACTTCCAGCTCAATCCACTGAAAGCATCATTTTCACTATTGCCCTTTGAGACCACTTCTGGAAGTGGCTGTAATGTGACAGTTTCTCATTTTCTGGTAGTAACCACATGATGCACTGACCCATGTAGGAACTAGCCACACATTCTTTCTTCTTTCATCAGTTGTTCATAAAGAATCCTTCCATTATGTGAATTGACAGGAACATGTCATTATGTCATACATTTAGTTTTCTCATACCTTCTGGATCTGCAAAGACTCTTCTCAAAATATGCTGCTCATCTCACAGTGGGTGGTTGATGGGCCAGTAAGAACCAGTGCCTCAGTGGCCCTGGTAATATCTGCCTTCTAATGGAAGCTGCAGATATGTTGTCACCTGCGTCTTGTAGTCTGGACATCAGGATCTATGTGCTAAGTCTCCTTTCAGGGATTGCCAGAGATGCCAGAAAGTATTTTTACCACCACTGATCTACAGGGCTATAAGGCCACGTAGCTTGCACAGAGTCTGAACCTATAGAAACTCTCTCTGGCTTTGGCTGAACTTAAACATGGAGCTTTCTGAGTTCCCCCAATAAATGGGTCAGGTTGGATTCCAAGTGTCATGCCTGCTGCCTGCAAAATCCAAAGAGGCAGTTGTGTTTTTAGTATTTACCCAGATTAGTTGAAAACCTACATCCCCACAAAACCTGCACACAGGTGCTTTTAGCAGGTTTTTTTCATAATTGCCCCAAATTGGAATCAATCAAAATGTTACTCCGTTTTTCTTGAGTTGATGTAGGGATAAAATTTCATAAAAATATCTGCTTTTTAAAATGGAAATGAACAAGACAATTATAAAATTTAGATAGAAGAAAAAATAGAGTACCTGGGTGGCTCAGTTGTTAAGCCTCTGCCTTCAGCTCGGGTCATGATCCCAGGGTCCTGGGATCGAGCCCCACATTTGGCTCCCTGCTTGGTGGGAAGCCTGCTTCTCCCTCTCCCACTCCCACTCCCCCTGCTGGTGTTTCTGCTCTCACTATCTCACTCTTTCTGTCAAATAAATAAATAAAATATTTTAAAAAGAAGAAAGAAAAAAATGGTCAAGAATATGTAGGACACTTCTGAATGTACATTCATACAATGGAATGTTATTCAGCAATAAAACTAAATAAGTTGTCAAGCGTAGGATTCTAAGATAAACAAATTCTGGTCCATCCAGAAAATGAGGTATTATTCAGTGCTTTAAAAAAAAAAAAGAGCTATCAAGCCACGAAAAGACATGAAGGAGCTTTAAATGCATATTGCTAAGTGAAAGAAGCCAATGTGAATAGGCTTCATACTGTATAATTCCAACTTTGTGTGACAAAAGGCAAAACTATGTACACGGTAAAAATAAAGGGGTGTGTGTGTGTGTGTGGAAAGGGGAGCTGGGTTATTGCACTGGGGAGTGTATGTGCTGTGGTGAGTGCTGTGAAGTGTGTAAGCCTGATGATTCACAGACCTGTACCCCTGGGGCAAATAATACATTACATGTTAATAAAAATAATTAATAATAAAAAATCAGTGATTGCCAGGGGAGAGAAGAGGGGATGAATGGGTGCATACAGGGGATTTTTAGGGCAGTGACACTATTCTTAATGTTGCTGAAATGGTAGTTACAGGTTACTGTGCATTTGTCAAAACACATGGGATGTACAATGTCAAGAGTGAACCCTAGTTTTATCTATGGACTTTAGTCATTAATAATACATAAATATTGGTTTATCAGTTGTAACAAATGAATGACAGTAATGCAAGGCATTAGTAATAGAAGAAATTGTGGGGGAGATGAGATGAGACTGAGTTCTCATTTTACAGATGAGAACTCTGTATCCTTCATGTAATTTTTTGGTAAACCTCAAACTGCTCTAAAAAATAAGGTCTATTAAAAAAAATAAAGTCTATTAAAGAAAATCCAGAGAGGCCCACCAAATGCTATTCTTTTTGAGTAGTAAACTTTGGAAGATAGAAGGACTTGCCCTGTATCTTAGAGGGAGTATTATGATATGTCCTAGAGCACCGGACCCCTAAACCTCTATTAATAGATTAAGTCCCTGTATCTTAATGGGACCCTCTGGCACCAGGGTACTTACTACTTGTTGTTCTCCAGGTTCAGGCATAATGATTTAATCAATATTGGATCAAAGTGATGTTCAAAAGCATGTGAAGATAAATGAGGTCCCTGTGAACTATATTATAAGAGAGAGTAAGAGTTGGCATAGATGGAGTGCAAAACAGTGAATTTGCCCTCCCCATTATGTGAAGATAAACTGCTTTGTTTTCTTCCTACTGAGAAGGTTTTCACTAAATTATCAGCTGTCACATCAAGTGCCAGAGTCTGTGTCGATCTCCTGTGTGATGATCCCAAAGCTGGCACAGTCGCTGCCATTGGGCTTTATTGGGTACATTTATAGCGGTCAGCCATCATCCAGTATGAGCCACCTGAGTTTTGCAGGAGCCACGGAGGCACTTGAGGAGGGTCCTAGGAGCTGGTGACCATATCCCTGCGTAAGTCTTGGATGACCGGGTCTCTGGAATTGCTCGGGGCATGCAGCATCTCTCTGTAGTATCTGGTCCACAGTGGGGAAGAGTGTCAGAGCATGGAAGATACTGAGAAGGGCACACGGACACCCCAAGCCTCACTCACTTTCAGGAGTTTAGGTACTTATACCTCCAGATGCCAGCACCACTCAACTGTCTGCTGACTGCCAGCATCTGAGTCCCTCCCCTAGAATTTCTTACGCTGAAGGAGCTTTCTCTTCCCAGATTTAGCCCCCTCCCCAACAGGTTCCCACTTCTGATGGTTTATGAAGGAAATCCCAGAAAACCTATGGAATAATGATTAGAAATATAAGCACAGGGATGCCTGGGTGGCTCAGTTGGTTAAGCGGCTGCCTTCGGCTCAGGTCATGAACCCAGCGTCCTGGGATTGAGTCCCACATCGGGCTCCTTGCTCGGCAGGGTGCCTGCTTCTCCCTCTGCCTCTGCCTGCCACTCTGTCTGCCTGTGCTCGTGCTCTCTCTCTCCCTCTCTCTCTCTGACAAATAAATACATTTAAAAAAAATTAAAAAAAAAGAAATATAAGCACAGTAAACATTTAATCATACAATTAGACAAGGGAATTTATAATAGCATCTGATGATATCATGTATGTAGGAATAAAACTAGATAGTAGGTGTATAAAATGTCTATGTAAAAGTCCTAAAATTTTACAGAGATCTAAAGTAATACAAAGGTGAATCAATTTGTAGTGATTCTTTATATATTCTGAGCCTAATTCTTTGTCCTGTGAATACATAGAACTTAATGTTGTGAAAATTAGGGATGCCTGGGTGGCTCTGTCAATTAAGCATCTGCCTTTGGCTCAGGCCATGACCCCAAGGTCCTGGGATTGAGTCTTGCATTGGGTTCCCTGCCCAACGGCGAGCCTGCTTCCCTCTGCCTGCTGCTCTCCCTACTCATGCTTGCTTGCTTTTTGACAAATAAATAAAATTTTTAAAAAATGTACAAATTTTAATTCTTCTCAAATGGATGTACAGATGCAATGCAAATCCAATCAAAATGTTATGGGCGGGGTGCCTGGGTGGCTCAGTGGGTTAAAGCCTCTGCCTTCAGCTCAGGTCAAGATCCCAGGGTCCTGGGATCGAGCCCCGCATTGGGCTCTCTGCTCAGCGGGGAGCCTGCTTTCCCTTCTCTCTCTGCCTGCCTCTCTGCCTACTTGTGATCTCTGTCTGTCAAATTAAAAAAAAAATGTTATGGGCTCCCCTCATCCCACCCCCTCTGCCATGGAACTCAACAATATGATTCTACATTTATATGGAGCAAAAATATGGCAGATGATGGTAGGGCACTTGTGAAGGAGAAGGGCAGAAAGAAGAAACTTGTCTTAATAGACTTTATTATGAATGTGTGATATTGTGCTCAGGATCAGGCAATTGGCCAATGAACTAGTGTTTTTGTAGACCAGCACATGCCACGTGTCTGATCAGTCAGGAGAGGTGGTAGGATTTATAGAACTGGGGAATAGCTATATTTCTGAAGACAATGACATTGAATTACCATCTCATATCAGTGAGTTAACTGCAGAAGAATTAAGGAATTAAACAAAAAACAAAATCTTTATTATTTTTTTATTTAAATTCAGTTAGCCAACATCATTAGTTTCAGATGTAGAGGTCAGTGATTCATCAGTTGTTTATAACACCCAGTGCTCATCGCATCATGTGCCCTCCGTAAGGCCCATCATCACCCAGTTACCACTTCTCCTCACCCATCTCCCCTCCAGCAACCCTCAGTTTGTTTCCTATAGTTAAGAGTCTCTCATGGTTTTTATCCCTCTCTGATTTCTTCCCACTCAGTTTTCTCTCCCTTCCTTCTCTTCCCATCCAGTTTTCCCTTCCACCCTCTGTGATCTTCTGTGCTGTTTCTCATATTTCATATATGATTAAAACCATATGATAATTGTCTCTCTCTGACTGGCTTATTTCACTCAGCATACTGTCCAGTTCCATTCATATTGATGTAAGTGGTAAGATTTCGTCCTTTCTGATGGCTGAGTAACAGCCCATCATATATCTGGACCACATCTTCTTCATCCATTCATCTGTTGATGGACATCTTGGCTCTTTCCACAGTTTGGCTATTGTGGACATTGCTTCTATGAATATTGAGGTGCTTGTGCGCCTTCGGA
>PISX010028941.1:0-20843 GCA_004024625.1 Mellivora capensis | reverse complement strand
CTCATGAATTTCACATGCTCATGCCTTTTTTGGTCTCTAATGTCCTTATTCCAAATCTGATGTCTTCCACATGCATCAAGTAGGCCAATCTTAAATACCAAGAAATGGGATTTCATATTAATGAGAAAATAAATACTATTGTTCTGGCTATGCATCCTACCTCTTTTTTAGGAAGTTCCAATTCTCCATTCAAATTTTCATTCTCTTATTTGTGAAGGTTTTTGTCTCCTGTGCCTCAGATGACATTATGTTCTGTTCTTAGTTAAATTTGAACACTGATTCATGATCTGTTGCCAGGGATGATCAAAGTGACAAAGCTGCTCCAGAAGTCAGTGATGCAGAGGTCTACATTGAAGTTACTGATATCTAGTGCTGAGAGGACTGGCTCTACAAAAGCTAAAATAGCTATGGTTTGACCACAGAGTATCATCACTGAAAGAATCTTGGATGCTGGGCCCCAAGGCCATAAAAACTCTAATAAGCCACTCTTTTGCCAAGGTCATATTATGTACTCTGTAACCTACCTATGCATTCTGAAACCTACAATGCTGTGTTTCATACCAAAGTGACATCAATCATTCTTCCCCCATTTGAATCTCAGTGCATTGAACACTTTTACTTCTCTGCTTTAAAAATCTTAAAAAGTTTATAGTTATAGCCTCTATTTATTATGGTTTTAGCTGAAGTGTCTTAGTGGCAAATGGTGCATATATTGGGGAAGAAACACATGAGAAAATCAATTGGGATAGTCAGTAAAGGAAGACAGTAAAAACTAAATACCACCATTTTCCACAGCCTTCCATGAAAAATCCATTGTATGCTTGGTCTCTCCCTTTCCACAAGATGAGTTCCTTCTAAAGGGGTCTCACAAACCCCTGAAAAGTTTAACTGCCTGGCAATCTTGTCCTCAGGCCTCCCCAGTTACTTCTGTACATATTAACTCACAATGAGAGGTACGATACCAGCATACCACCTCTGCTCAGATGCTACAGGCTTTATTGGTAGAGTCTCAATCAAAGATGGGATTATTATATGGCAGGTACAGTGACAAAACAGACCTTAAGTGTAATTTAATATTAGTTATATACTGTAAATTATAATTTATCTTTTCACAAAAAGAGAACAATCCTATCAGTGTCATCATCTCCAAGTAAAAAAGTACAGAGTTGAGTGTACTGTCATTGGTGAAATTAAAGAAAAGTACAGAAATCAGAACACTAAGAAAGAAGATTTGGAGGAAAGAGAATGGAGAGACAAGCTTAAAATTGTGAGTATTTTGGGGTGGAAAAAATATAGAAACAGACAAAATAATTAATGACATAACAGAAGAAAACTTTCCTAAGCTAAAGGAATATTTCATTCTCTAGATTTAAAAGATTAATAAGTTTGGGACGCCTCGGTGGCTCAGTTGGTTGAGCGGCTGCCTTCGGCTCAGGTCATGATCCCAGCGTCCTGGGACCGAGTCCCGCATCGGGCTCCTTGCTCGCTGGGGAGCCTGCTTCTCCCTCTGCCTCTGCCTGCCACTCTGTCTGCCTGTGCTCGCTCTCTCTCTCCCTTTCTCTGACAAATAAATAAATAAAATCTTAAAAAAACTAAAAATAAAAGATTAATAAGTTTAAAACAAATGATTTATTTAATCAATCTATTTTTTTGTAAAAATAGATGTACTTAGGCTCAATCTCTGAAGATTCTGATTGATTGACAACTGTATGTTTTAAATGTTTCATAAGTGATTCTGATATGTATCCTTAGGTTGACAATGATTCTTTTAAGTGTACTTGTTATAAAGAAGAATAAGTACATATCTAAATAGTTTCTAAAAAAAAAATTGAAAAAAGTAGGAGGTGAAGGAGTAAGGGAAGGAGGAAAGGGAGAAGAGAAACGTAGTTGATGTTTCAAAAATCAGGAATAGAGTAGATGAGAGTTGTTTAAATGAGTTAGATCCTTAACTATTTTAATATGAGGTTTATAGATATTGTACAAAATTAATAAATCAATAAACAGTAATACCATCATACCATTTAGTGAAAAAGAATTAATCACTGAAAAATAGTTACAACTGTTACAAGTAGCTCCCTCTACAAACTAAGGCTTTTGGTGTGAAGGATAGGCAAATATTTTAAGACTGTATATAAGTTTTATTATTCCCATGCATTATTTTCAAATACAGTGCTAAAATTTAAAAGCAAATTAAAAAATAAAATAGACATTTGCATTTATAATTAACTACTAACATTATTGAACATTTTTTCTTTCCAGGTTACAACTATACTAAACATTTTAACTGTTTAGTTAATTGTTTAACTGTTTAATTAATTACCTAATTAAATATTTTTAAAAAACCGTAGATGTTATATAAAATTGTGCCATTTCCTGTAGGAATAAACTGAGGCGTAATGAAGTTAAGTAATTTGCCTAAGATCACAGAATTAAAAATTCCTTCTAGAGTTAATGTAAATATCAATACTCATGATAATTGTACATAATTATTAAAAACCTCTTTCATATCAACATATTTATCATCTTTTAATAATATTTTGAGAAAATAAGTTTTTACTTCAATTTTACACTTTCAGAAATTATGTGCTGACTGCTAGTCTTCATTTTACTCAGATTATGTTAATTTTCTTAGCAAAAGTAACACAGTAATGAACATATTAGAGAAGGTGTCACTTTTATATTTCTCCAGAGAGTCTCAAGGTTGCAACATCATTATTGAGAGACTGTCAAATATCACAAAAGAGCTTTCCTTTGGAAAAACAAATTTCTAGTGACTTTGTTTTCTTGGTTTTTTACTGCAAAGAACTTTGTTCCTCACTTCTTACTGCTTGTCTTCTCCATTCCCCATCTTCAAAAAACATTTATTAATCTCTGACATTCAGTATGGAGAAATATAGAAACATGATTCTTCAAGAAGAACAAAATATTACACCAAAAATAGCATATAATGAACCAAATTGTAGAGTAAATGTCTGTCCCAACATTCCTCTAGAATAGGGATTGGCAAACTGTAACCCACTAGCTAAATCCAGCCCCACTGCCTATTTCTGTTTCATATAACCCACCAGCTGTATCTGGTTTTCACATTTTCAAATGGTTGAGGGAAAAAGCTGAAGGAAGAATATTATTTTGTTACATGTGAAAATTGTGTGAAATATAAATTTCAGTGTCCATAAACAAGGATTTATTGAAGTAGGGTCACACTCCTACCACTCCTATGTATTGTCTATGACTGCCCTTATGCTACAACAGCAGAGTAATAGTTGCCATAGAGACTAGATGGTCCTCAGAGCCTACAGTATTTACTACCCGGAACTTTGCAGAAAAAATTACCATCCCCTGATCTAGGATAGTGAAAACTCTCCAATTGCCAGTATTAGCTATTATTAATGGGAAATAAACACTGTCCAGTTGTAGAGCTCTTAATGACATCATCACCACTTCCAGGCAAATAACCAAATGAAGGCTACAAGACAAATGTAATGTTCTAAGGCATGTATGTGAATTCACACAAAATGTTAAGGGGATAAATGTAGTAAACAAATCACTCATTTTTATTTTGCTAGTATTTAGATATATGCTATATAAACCTCAAGTTTGTTGGGGTCATTATCTCCCAAAGTTTCATTATTTTCAATAAGAAGACAATTGGTTCTGTAGGAAGAAAAGCATATCCTGCTACAGCTGTATCAAGAGAATATTCTTCTCTTTTGGAATACAGTTGACATTGCATGTCAAGTTTGACATTCCTGGCCAATGATGCAAAATATGACCTCCATTGCCCATGAGCATAAGTTTGGAAGACTTCTCCTAAATGAGTTTTATTTATTTATCTTATTTTGTTTTATTTTCTGGAGGAAGTGGGCTAAAGGGTATAATTATGGGTCCTTATTTTATGATTTTATAATTTATTTAGTTTATTTAATTTATAATTCTAGAAAGTATTTGATTAAACACAAAAGTTTCAATCCTCTACAACATATTTTCCTTATATAGAATTATATAAACACTACAGATTTGTAATTCAAAGTAAGTACTAATCACTACCCATAGCCAATGTGAGGGGAAATATCTAGGGATTATTTGCCACTGAACTAAGAATATTCCTCTAGCATCCACCTATTCAAATTAATACTGTTTTGGCTTTTGACATTCGTAAATTCTCTTAGTGAATAATAAACAGCAACAATAATAAAATGTCCACATTTCACATAAATCTCCCAAACTCCAGGCCTAGAAACACTTACCAGCAATAAAACAATTTTCAATTGGTTAATCTAATATTCTTAGTCTACACTAGTATCAAAAAACATAATTTAACTGAGTAAATTTCAAGATCAAATTGGCTTTATTCAACAATTCATCAATTGGGTAGCATCCCATCAACCAAATTGAGATGAGATCCAATGAGGAAGACTTTAATAAGCAGAAGGAGGCCTGGTAGGTAAGGACCAGGTAAGCTTCATTTTGGTGGGGGACAAAAGGTTCTGTCAGGCAGGTTACCTCACTACTTTTAACCAGGAAATTTCAGACTGACTGGTTTAAGAGAATATTCCTGGGAGAATTTGAAACTCCAATTGCGTTAGGTACCAAGTCTTGATTTGCTGAGGGGGTTTAGCACAACTGACTGCATTTAGGGCCTCTTTCTTTCTTTCTTTTTTCTTTCTCTCTTTCTTTCTTTCTTTCTTTCTTTCTTTTTCTTTCCAATAGCAAACATCTTGTCATTTTAAGTTGTTGCAAAAAGAATCTACTAAGTGTTGAAGGCTTCTTTATTATAGTTATGTTATAAAGTTATATATGATTAGCCTATAGTAGTAGTATAGTATATATATATATATATATATATTAGACAAGAAAACAAGCTACCCTGTCTGACTTCTAGAAGAATTAAAATTTCTATGCATGTATAACTGGAGGCTGATACGCACCTGCCTATATAAATAATCACCACTTTATTTACAGTCACTGCAAAAGAGGTACTAAGACCGAGGCATTCATAAAGTCACATTCTCTATGCAAGCATTAACAAACTAAAGAGCAAATTTAACTTTATTCATAGTTCCTGGAAAGAACAATGATATCACATTACTGTAGGAATTACATTAATAATATATAAATCATTACTGTAGGAATTATAATATCTAAACCACAGGACAGTGGATGAAACACATTTTGCATGGTCTTTCATGTCTTTGACCTATTGAAAGTGTCCAAAGTTGCTCATGCTTATCCTGAGAGTCAAGAGTCCATTGTGAGATATCATATAAATCCTTTCCTTGTTGAAATGATGTAGTTTTACATGTTAAGTATACTTTTAAGAAAAAAGGTGAGTAATGTTCCTTCAAGGGACACTGAACTTCCCACTAAATCCTCTAACCATAAAAGGACTCTGAACAAGTGATTTCTTCCTAGGCTTCCTCTTCCTCTCTATAGGAAACATCACTGAGATACATCTGGTTCTACTTGTCATCCATTTCTTCTTCTTTTTTTTGTTTGTTTGTTTTGTTTTGTGTCACAAATGCATTGTCAAAAATAGGTTGCCCATTAGAAGAACATCTCCAAGTTGTTGCCAACTTACATAGATGTTTAAAGACATTATTTGTGTATTTTTTTTTAAAAAAAAGTTACCAAAATAAATATCTGGAATCTAAAATAGTCTTCACAGCATTCAATTCTTTCCAGTTACTTTGAATGAAGTGCTGTTGCAAATTAAGTTCTGATGGTTCATCACCTTAAATTATTATTATGAAAGATCAGTGCAAAGAATATTAGAAATGTTTTCAACACATTGCACTAAAAAAAGTGTCAGTATTTCTCTTTTCTCTGACTTCATGTGTTCAAGAGAATCACAGGAATGGGACATTGGAAGCAGTTGTTTGGATGCATATGGCAAATCTCCCATCTCCGAGTTTATGATGGATGTCAGTAAAGTTTGTGGCTGGATAACAGTGGTCCTACATCAAGGAGATTTATGGGGAGGATGCATTTAGTATTATTCATGAGCCACTTAACAAGCGGCAGCCAAGGATACAATATAGCCTTTGTTTATAGTCCCAGGAGGTCTTTAGGGGGCCTTTGAAAATTGAAGAGATTTTTTGATAAATGGTAGAGGATCTTGAGGTGGGCCTGAAAGCTATAAGTGTATTTTCCTGTTAACTTGAAGAGTCCTACATTTCATCCTAACTTCCCCGTTTCCTCAATAAAAAATTATCAGATATTCTGCTGGTATTTTATTTTGCTATTGTTCTGCTACATTAAATAACCAAGAGGGACACATTTTGTAGAAAAATGTTCATTTCACTCTCTATTACAGGAAGTTGGAGCATCTTAACAGGCTATCCAGACTATTTGAACAGAAATGAAGCAACATATGTTTGAAACTGTCTTTTATATTATATTCTTTATGTTTATGACCCACATTCTTCTCAATGAATCATTATTTATGGCAACTTACGTGTATAATAGTTTCGACTTAACCAAGAACTTCCATTCCACAGCTCACTGAAAGACCTGGGAATCAGACAATTGCATTGGCATGGCAGGGCTGAATTAAATTAGGAAAACAATTCCACCAGTCTCATTAGTGTGAGAAAGAGTAGGGAGATACCTGATAGAACTGTTAACTAAGGGCAGGAGTTGATATCTTAAGACAAGAATTTTTAAAAATATTTTGGAATATCGCTGGTTTTCTGAGCAATTTGCAACCAAAAAAAAGGACCTTCAGAATGTGGCCATATTAGTAAGCAAAACAATAAAAGCATTTTTATTTTGATGAAAGCAGAGACCACGACAACGATTTCACCTTACATAATTCTTAAAAATGCTTCAGAAGCATGTTTATTCAATCTACTTGATGGCCACTTTGCATAAGGTCTGGAATTGGAGTGTGCCTGAGATTACTGTTTGAGGTTTAAGAAATAGCTATTACTGTTGAAGAGGGAAACCTCATGGGAACAGCATGGTTTATAGGCTTTATTTTATATCTGATGCTTTTTATGCAGAGAGCTTTATCCCACGTAAAATGCTTTGTGCTCAAGCCCATCCTTCCATCCAATTTCACTTATGGAGCTCCGGCCAAACCACAAGAGGTAGGCCCTCAGACTTCCCATCCACTAGCATCCAATATGATTCACAGCCCACAGAATCACCTGGCTCAAGTCCACAATTTTTTAGATGCAGACATGGACAAGTTACTTGCAAACCATCATACCACTTGTGAGGTAAAAGAAAACATGTTTATAGGAGTTCTTAATCTATCTCTTATCAAATCCCAGAGATGTTTGAGGATAGTTTAAGTGCCCTCTGAGAGAGTCAGCTACTAAATCGATGTACCTGGAGAGAATACACTTTTTTGAGAAGACATATCATCTCATAACTGCTTGGAATTTAAACCAAGTTTAGAGCAAAGCCATATTAAAGTCTAGAAATTTAAATATAGTGTGGCTGTTGGGAAAAAAATGTGAAGCCATCATAAACAATCCACTGGCTAGATACTGAAAAAATACACCACTTTTAATAATTCAACACACAAAGAAACGTGCGCAAATAATTTGAAGGTTAACACATAAAAGCTGGGACAGAGAGAGGAGCGAAAAAGAAGGCTCACTCAAAAATTCTATTAATCCTCACTAATGTTCTCTTTTGCCTCCCCTAGGCACTAATTCTTCGGAAAAATGCCAAAATGCTAGATGATATTACCTGAGTTTCCTGAGCAGAGAGCTCCTTTTAATAGTATGATACAGCAGTGTTTATGTTATAAAGGCTAGCAAGTAAACAGGGGCTAATGTTTGCAAAGTGGGAAGTGATTCTGGAGTTCATGAAAGGTACTTTGTTTACACCTCAAAGAAGCCCAGTCGCTGGTCAAATAATTATCCTGGTCTTTCTTAATTGTTGACATCAATTGCCATGAATATATGAGGCTGGTCATTTTGCTGAGGCCAGCATTTTAAAACTGAAGGCCATCTCTAGGAACACATTCGTTTATTAACTCCTGTGGCCAGTGGCAGCCAGCCCGAGCTTGTGCAGGGAAAATGGTGCATTTCTTCACTTTAGTTACTGGCATTTGTAACATCTGCTAATTCAAATCTTCCAACTAATAACCTATATTGTGCAAGGCAAGGGTGCTTAGAAGCAAAGATGCTGACAGTTTGCAGATAAAGAGACCAAATGTCTTTTAAAAATCTCTACAGGTGCTTATCTAATTCTGTCAAGGCAGTGATTAGAACACGCAAATATGATAGGGTTCACTGATAAAGACGAGGTGAGTGACTGTCAACAGAAGCCCCAGCATGAAGATCTGGGCCTGGTCGTCTACTTTCAAAGTTAAACCTAACCATAGAATCGCTTCTCTGGCAGAATTAGAGATAATCTCTGGTGGTGAAAAACGTCCCCCCGCCCCCGACATAACTATCACAGAGTATTAATTCTGAGATCTTGAAAACGTTGTAGGCTTTCAGATTGCAATTCATATAGAAACATACTGGGACATATATTCCTGATGTGCATTCCCACCTATCATGCCGCTCCACTTTCCGGAAGAACCCACCGACTTCGAAAGTTGTGCGTCCCCTTCCGGTTCAGGCTGCAGAGAAGTCGCTGAGTGAATTCCAGGTGGAAGCCGCGGAGAAACGGAAGCAAAGATGGGAGAGCAGAGCAGTAATTCTGTCCAACCGAGGCAGCATCCAGTGTCATCAGGTGACACAACTTTAACCTTGGCAATCTATTCCCCTTTATTCTTTCCTTCATTCCGTGTTCATTTGAGAGCTATGACTACTGCACATTCAAAACGGGGAACTCAGGGATTCTCTAAAAAGAAAAACTTGGCCCCTGCCTTCAAGGAGTGTATGTGGGAGATACCTGCATGTGAAGGACTCTAGTAATAATTCAGTGCTTACCAGGTTCCATATTTGACATAAATTCAAAATTTAACCCATTTATCAAGCTTATCATGTAGGTACTATTCAGATCTCCATTTTACATGTGAAGAAACGGAGCACAGAGAGATTGAGGAATTTGGGCTCACAGAGCTGGTAAGTGAGAGAGCCAGATTTCAGACCAGAAAGCACAACCATGGTCAAGGTTCTCCCCTCTCCTACCATCCTGCCACTTACCTAACCTATGGTGGAAAGACAAGAGAGTGACACATACAGGTGGGGGTGGGGGAGGGAGTGCTGGTAGAGAAGGCATGAAGAGCATTTGACTGGATGTGATCGAAGAATCCTTGCAGAGGGAAACAAGGACACGAGCTGAAACTTTAAATTTGCCTGACTGTTCCTAGAAATAAACAAAGAGGCCACCTACCAGTTTTGAAAAAAAAATTTTTTTTTCATTTATTTCCTTCCCCTTGTACGAAGGTACTGTGTCAACCCTTCCCCTTGCATCAGTTTTTCAACAACCTGAAAATTTGCAGTGTAGCTCTCAGCCTCAAAGGCTATCCTGTAATCATAATTTAGTTTATCTGGAAAGTGTGACTATACTCTCAAAAGTCAGACATTACTTCTCCATAGCCAGGCTATTTTGAAGCTTAAACATTTCAATAAAACAGGAAAAATATGTGTTGCCCCTAGTTACCTAGATTTAAATGCAATGAAATTTAATAAAAAGAGTTTTTTCTACTCTTTTTTTTTTTTTTTTTTTTTTTTTTTGCTTCTCTGCAGTTTGGTCAAACTCGCCTTGGCAGTCCCATAGTTGTGATTCACACTTCAGTGGTTAGGAAATCTGAACTCCTTTTGCTCTGAAAAGCGAGTAAGCACTGAAAATGGACGGAAAAGATGCATTTGCTCCATAGTAGATTTCTATCAAATTCCATGCAGATGGAGTACAGGGATGCTATTTGATAGAATTCACTATCTGAAGTAACAACTTCCTGTTGGAGGCATTTTACACTCATGGTCACAGACAAATATAGCCTCTCTTCCTTGCCTGCCTTCTTTCACAACAAATTTGTACGTTAACTAGAAGCCAACTGTTTCGAGGGATGCTGTAGTGAATTGTAGGATAGTAAGAAAGTCGTGGAGCTGATATACTGTGAGGGGAGTAGCTTAACAGCAGCTTTAACTGATAATTCCTAGTTTTCTGCAGGCTCATTAGCGCGAACAGTGCGGAATTGGTGAAACACTGTCCTAATCAGTACAGTTGTAGGTTAGGCATTAGACGTTAGGGTTTCCAGAAATTGGACCCCTGATAGCTCTTAGAATGAGAGCCTATGTCTTATTTCACTGTCCTAAACCACTGGAAGAAATAATAGCCGCAGCATGTTTAATTTCACTGTCTTGTAAGTATTGGAGGGGGGGGATCTTTTAAAATCACTTTTGGATTTTCATTAATATGTTTCATAATCTCTTGAGAAATTTCTGGCAAAGCAGCCAGTGAAAATGTGATAATTACAAGGTTTGGATTTTAATGAAGTATATTTTTGTGTGCTTTTTATTCAGATGCCTACTAGGTCACAAGGATAACATTAATAATTTATGCTCTACTTTTTCAGATTTTGATAAAAATTGTCTTATACATCTAAATATCATTTGCTAGAACATGATTGTCATTTTCCACTATTTGTGGACTAAGTAGAATTTCAGAATTCAACCCAGTCGTCACCTAATAGGACCTTAAAATAATGAACATAACATAAAATCAACCAACTCTTCTGCAATACACGAAGTGTGAAAGTTTAAGTATTCTGGTGACAGCCTTTAAGAAGAATAGAAAGTGGCACACCATTAATCAAGTTACTTGATATGTTGTAAAAAAAAGGTGGAATTGGTGGAAAATACAGATATTTCCACTGTATTCTCAAGACAGTAATGTCTGCAGGTATTCTTCTGAAGCCTTCGTGCTGAGGACCCTTTTGTCCAAAGCATTTTAAGAAGGTCTCCTGTGAGCCCTTTTCATTAATCACCAGCATAGTCTACAGAGGAGTTTCCCAAAAGGGGTGGAGGAGACTCTTGTGTTGAGAGACCTTCAGAAACAGATGACAAGAGCACCCCAGCCCCGAGACGGGGTCATGTAGAGTGGAAATATGAGCTCCTAACCCTTGACCCCTTTGCCTCTTTATTTTGATTCCTTGAACAATGCACAGTTGGCAGGCACAAGCAGTGGCCAGTCCTTCTTTCTTTTGTTAGGCTTGGGAAAAACTCAGGGCAGCTCACTGTGACTCCCACCTAAGGGCTTGCCTGGTTTTTAATTAGAAAGAATTACAACTCGCACCATATTTTTTCAAATCATGGTTTTTAAAATGAGCCAAGCAATAACACATTTTTCAAATTTCCACAGTCAAATGAACTTGTTGCAAAGCACCGTTATTTTATGAATGAGATTTTTTGGATGGATCTGCTTGCATATTTAAACCGTAGCTGTTTTGTCTCTTAGAGTTAATGTCTTCTCGGGGAGGTTTCACAAATGTTAGTAGTCCCAGATCACAGAAGGATGTTAAGAAAAAGTACTACAACTCTAGAGGAACAAGATTAACATTAGCTATATATGTTCTTACAATCTTGTAGAAGTAACAACAAAAACTATGACCCTATAGCAAAAATTATAAACACGGCTTTTCCTAAAAACACATCTTAATCTAATTTAATGCTAAAATAATCTGGTCCCTTTACATTTGATAGATTCTGAGATTTGAAAAGCTTGTGTATTTGTGGCCCCAATCAAGTAAGTTGCCATGGTCTTTTGTCCAAAGAAAATAAAAAATGTAACATACAAAGAAGCTGCGGCATAAATGTCACATGGCTTTGGTTCCAACAATTCAAAGAAGAATAAGCAGAGTTAATAGTCAACTAACATTCTGGTACATAGTACCAGAAAAAAAAAAAAAAAAAAGATCCTGCTTTTCTATTTTTTCCTAGAGACATACTTATCCCTGCATTCCCTTTCTCTTTTTTGTTTTCCTCTATCACTTCCTCCTGCTCCCACACAAACAAAACTATTGAGCTCAAGTTTACCATTTTTAGTTAGAGTTGTTTTACTCGTGAATATTTACTTCCCAGGATCTAGCTAAACTTTTTAAAAAGTTACTTGGGCTTCTTTCAGAGCTGGTACTAGCAAATCTCATGTCTCAAGCAGCCTTGGTAGTTCTATTTGCGGAATGTCAGCCCAGGTTCAAACACAAGCACCAAAATTGAATATTTTAGTTTTGAGGTTGAAATGTGAACAGTTCCCTTAGCATTTAATGAGACTTTAAAGTAGACCTCACCATCAGTGTTGTTTGTTTCTTAGACTACTGCACAGATGCTAAATCATTACCTCCTCGATTAGGTCTATAGCCAAAAAGTAAATTAAATGTGATACTCTTCTTCTCTTTGGAATGCATGATTTCTGCCCGGGGCACCCTGGAAGAATGCATTAGGCAATTACTCATTCACTGAAAATAAACTATGTCTATCAAAATATTTTAAAATGAGCTGTGCTATTTTTCACCTCAATTAGATACTAATTTTTTTTTAAGTGCAAAGAAGCAGATTTGGGGAAGAAAATTATAGAGTTGAAGGTGAAACATCCAGATGTCAAACTTCTGAAGGCAGTTAGACACATAGGCCTGAAAGCCAATTTCAGGAGAATGGATATGCTCAAAAGGAAGATATTTTAGAGGGAAAAAAGAAGAGATGCTAGAACGTACTATTGCAATTCATATCCCTATTTTTTTTTGAGATGTCACAATACTAAAGATAAATTATTGCTTTTTCCAGATTTGAAAACATACTGTAACTTTAAAACATGTTCTCTATATGAATATGTACCTCCTGTGTTATCTAAGGGATTTCATAAACTGACTTTTCTTAAGGAAACCTAAAAGATATCATAATACCGTTATGTTAATTTTCCAGTTAATTAAGTTGAATTCAACATTGCTTCCTATCCTCTCCATTTTTCATCCTGCTCCTACTTTTCATTAGCACCCTCCCTTCTTGATCATTACCTCCTTTCCACTTGTCTTGACTCTTGCCCCTCCCTCTCACCAGCGAAACATGGGTCCCCATTCCCATTTAAAAATGTTCACACGTCTCCAATTTAAATCAAACCAAAAAAGGCACAATCCCTTCACTCATTCCACCTTTTACTATATTTCCTTTTACAGCTAAACTCCTAGAATTTGGTGTCCAAATTCCCACACTCCACTTCATTTGCACCCATGACAAGTAGGCTTCTATCTCAACAAAACCCCGGAAATTGGCTTCACTAGCAACTCCCTGCTGCTAAATCTAATCTAAATCCCCAACCTCACTAGCTTCTGTAGCATCTGACAATGCGGACAACTTCCTTTTCTCTGGATTCCTCCAACAGCACACCCTCCTGAGCTTCCTTATCCTCCTTTCAAAAACTGTGTATCTTGAAATCATTCTGAACTAAAAAAAGTTGCAAGAATTGTACAAATAATTCTCTTTGCCCAGATTCACCTATTTGTAATATTTTGCTGCTTTTGTGCTCTCTTTCTTCTCAACAGATGATAGAGTAACCAATAAAAAGCACAAAAAGGCAAAAACCTGACAATACACCTTGAAAAACACTCTGGTTTACAGAATGACAGCTGAAATAAGAAGGCAGAGTGTTCCCTTGTTCAACCTCAGCTGAGCATGTACACATTGAACAGCTCCAGTTTTTTTCACCCTTCTTGTATATCCATGAATAATGACAGAAAATGCCATGATTATTGAACTTGGGGTTACCAGTAAGTTTTAAGGAGCAGCTGAATTCACAAATGTGGAATTTGTGGATAATGAAGATGAACTATAATAGTAATTTGTGGAAAAATACTTAATATTATGTAAATAGTCTGAACCTCATTTAACCTCCACCTTCACCCGTGATTCTTCCTTGAATCAGTTTTTACAATTATGATGATGCAATGGTGATTCCATCATTCTTTCTATATTTATTAGCCATCATGTCACTGTAAGGGAAAAATTTCCCTCTTGGCTTCATCTATCTATCTATCTATCTATCTATTATCTATCTTTCATTATTTTCTGTAGGGACTCATGGAATCAAATTTTGTTTAATGAATTCTAGTATATTACTATTGTTCAGGCCTATGGGAGTCCTTTCATGTTCGCTCCTGGATCTTTGTGACATTTCTACATCATCTTTTCAGTACTTATTTCTGGTACCACCAATTATTTCAGGCTTATCTTGAATGTTCCCTTCCCTCCCTTGTCACAGAAGTACCATCTTCTCAAGGGAGACTTTGGTTTATTTCTGTGGGGAGTGTTTAGTGGAGACTTCCTCGTTTCTTTGTCCCCTTGATGTCCTCTCTCAGCCTTTTTCTAGAGTGAGTCTTCTGTCATCCCTTACATGCAGGGATTTTTATGTTTCTGTTCTTGCCCTCTTCTCTTTGCACCTAAATAATTGCATCACTTCCTTGGCTGCATTTCTCTCTTGAGTATCAGAGCTTCCCACCCAACTTAAAGTAACTTCTGCTGCACTGGTTATGTTTATAATTAGTATAGTTAGTTCCTAAAATCACAGATAATCAATGAACACTTTTATGACAAAGGGATAGGAATTAAGTCATCTCAAATTGTGTTTTACTCTGTGCATATTCTATTTGACAGATTTTCTCTAGCCTTAATTATATCTGACTAATTATGTGGTAATTCATCATGTCAGAATGGGTTCCTATTGTGGTCTTTTTCTTAGTTTTATAATTATTTTTACTAGAAAATTTTAACAAATCAACAAATAAGATTGTAAGATAAATATAGGACAGGAAATTAAATTCAAATTTCAGGTAAAGAATGAGTAATTTTCTAGGAAACTACATCCCAAATAAGTTTTTCCATGATTAATCTGAAATTCAAATTTAACTGGATGTCCTATATTTTTATTGCTAAATCTGATAGCCCAGTCAATAGATTATAAATATTTAATAGGATATATCATCTAATAGGATATAACATATGAAGTTATGTAAATCATTCTCATATTATCTTGAATTAAAATTAAAATTGTGTTAAAAACTTATGAACTGCTATTACAGAAAAGAATGAGGGAAAAAAAAGATCCCATTTTCCTGACTGACATACTTTGGACATTTCATGAGGATCCTCTACATTATAATTTAATTTAAATTATTTTAAATATATATATTTAAAATTATACATACAAGTTATACATATACAAATACATTTAAGCACTGTTCATCACTGTGGTGATGTAGCAACATGGTGTAACAATGTTCCCCATTCTCAATGGTGAGTGTAGTGGGTTATGCCACATGATACAAAACAGAACATGATTTGTGGAGGATACAAAGAAATGATTGCAGGATGACCTCAAGTTAGCACCAGTACTCCAAGTCGCCACTCATAGGGAAGACTTCAGCTTCCCAAGTATACAAAAAGATCTGGACAGAGCAGAAACTATGTTGGTAAATAGCAAAACTACACTGAAAGACAAAACAGTGGAAAGCACAAAAAATGGATGTAATTTAATTCCTTCAATACATAACCTGAAATTCTAGCATGTGAATTTTTACAGAAAACATAAAATTGGCTGTACTCACTGGTGTGGGTTAATAGTGTAGTACCACAATCAATTCACCTTTTTTACTGTCAAAGTAGGGAGAAATAAGGAATTGATTCAAATGTGTCTAAGATTTTAATGGTAATACCAGAATTGAGAACTTCAGTGCAATCTCATCAAACTCTACTTTTTAGTGAAATGTGTTTGAGTTGAGTTAAAAAGAAAAGATTCTGAGAGACAAGATGGTGGGGAACTAGGAGGAGGCACTGTTTCAACCTGTACCCTAAAGTAAGCTGATTACCTACCAAAGAACTCCGATCACCCATGAAATCAGCCTGAGATCAGAATTATACATGTCTGGATCTCTACAGGGGCAGAAGATGCCAGTGGGCAGGTAAAGTGGAGTGGGAACATTGGACTAATATCGGAAGATAAACAAAAGGGGGAGGGAGCCACCAGAGGTGACCCATTAGAAAGCAATACCCCAATATGAGAGTGCCTTGCATCTGAGAACCAGCATTAACTTGGAGTCTGGTTGAAAGCACTCAAAAGGAGCAAAGGATCACGGGGGGGAATTGCGAGAATTGGGGCGGTTAGGGACAGCCACCCCTGGCGCTGAGCCAGAGAGAGTGCGGCGGAGAAACCAGGTCTTGATCCCCGAGCCGCCAGCACCTAAGAACGCCTGGGGTCCCATGAGAGGCTGGAAGCCTCACCAGCTGGCAGAAACACAGCCTTTTTGCACTCTTCCACGTGAGTGCTGCTACCATGCTATCAAAGCCGGAGACGCGCGTGCCCCACACCCTCCCCGAGAGAGTTGTGTGTAGGCAATAGCCTGATGCTCTCGGACCTGGAAAGTCGGGCACTCCCAGCCCAGGCCAGTAGGAAAATCTCAGTGTGCGATCGCTGCTTGGAACCTCTCTGGCCGTCCAGAGCTGCCCAGACAACCACCGCTGTCATGGTTTTGGGTACAAGCAGGAGTTCCTGTGTCCCCAGGGACCACGACTCTGAACGTCCTCTGCCAGCAGCCAAGGGGGAACTTATGTGCTCTGCAGCACCCAGATGGGAACAGACTGAGGCTTCTCTCCGAGAGGGAGGTCTGGGTGCAGTTTGCTTTCCTCTAAACCTCCAAAAACCATCAAAAGCTGTCAAGGCTAGAGAAAAAAAAAAAGAACAAACAAACATAAAAACCTCCAGAGAACAAAAGCCTGAAAAACTGGTTTCCTCAGAGCCCACCCCCTTGAGGGGTATTGGGGGAGGACTTAACTCAGGGAACATTGCCTGAAAACCTACGTGGCAGGCCCCTCCCCCAGAAAACCAACCAGGAAAAAAAGAAAAATACGACAAGAGAACAACCACCACTACTTCATAGATACAACTTTTATTTTTAATTCGTTCCCACTATCCTGGTTCATTTTTTTTTAATATATAGACAATTTTTTAACCTATTTACCATCACAGTGAGATGTCCAGTACATCAAATTCCATAATAACCTTTAAACCTAAACTTTTGGTTACATATACCCATGTTTTTCTTTTGCTTTTCAATTTTTTAATTTTTTTTTTAATTTTAGCTTAGTTCACATTAATTTATTCCTTTTTTGTATTTTTATTTTTTAATATTCATATAGAGTTAAACTTCCAGGTAATCCCCTTTCCCCAATCAGTGCTACCCTATAGGTAAACCAATTTTTAATCCCCCTTTATCTTAGGAAAGTTGAGTCCTTTAACAAAGATATCAAGATACATCTAGGAAGAATCAAAATAACTTCCTTACCCACACTGAGAATTTATAACCACTCTCCCATCTTTCTCTCCCGCCAGTGTTTCTGTGTATTTGTGTATGTCCTGATAGTATATAAATCTTATACTTGGGGTTCTTTTTGATGAGGTTCCTTTTTTTTTTTTTTCTCATATATATACACACATATATATATATATATATACACATATATATATATATATATATATATATATATATATATATACACACACAACTTTTTCTCTTATATACTTTTATCAGTCTTTTTGTTTGTCTGTTTTTGTTTGTATACTTCATAAGTCTTACCTTGGGGCCCATTTGGGCTAAGCCTTCTCTTTTATGTTCCCTTTTTTCCTGTCTCTCTCTCTTTCTTTTTCATTTTCTCTCTTTCTTTTTTCCTTTCACTTGGGTGGGGACTCTTGATTGCTCAGAAGCGTTCCAGGGTGCACCTTGACTGCACCATGGTCGATACATCCAGCTACATCTGTTCAGCCATCTCTAACCAAAATGACTAGGAGGAGGAATGCCCAACAGAAGAAAAATTCAGAGGATAGGCCTTCTGCAACAGAGCTAATGGCTACCAACATAGACAATATGTCGGAAAGGGAATTCAGGCTAACAATTATCCAGGCAATAGCTAGATTGGAGAAAGCCATGGATGACCAAACAGAATTGATTAGGGCAGAACTGAAAGCCACCAGGGATGATGTTCACAATGCTCTCAATGAGTTCCAATCTAATCTAAATTCCCTAAAAGCTAGGGTAACTGAGACAGAAGATAGAATTAGTGATCTGGAAGACAAACTGATAGAAAGGATCAGGAGCAAGCCTGGAACAAACAACTTAGAAGCCACGAAAACAGAATTAGGGAAATAAATGATGCCATGAAACGTTCCAATGTCAGAATTATTGGAATCCCTGAAGGCGAGGAGAAAGAAAGATGTCTAGAAGATATAGTGGACAAGTTATCCATGAAAATTTTCCCAATCTCACAAATGGAACCAGCGTTCATGTACTAGAGGCAGAATGGCACCCCCCCCAAGATTTTAGATTCTCAAAAGTCCTCAAGACACCTGATAGTAAGAATGAGGAATTATAATTCTAGACAAACTCTCTTGAAGGGAGCTAGGACAAAGAAGCTCCTTACGTACGGAGGAAAGCCCATCAGAATAATGTCGGACCTGTCCACAGCAAACTGGTAAGCCAGAAAAGACTGGCAAGATATATTCAGGGCACGAAATGAGAAAATCATGCAGCCAAGAATACTCTATCCAGCAAGACTGACATTCAAAATGGATAGGGAGATAAAGAATTTCCAAAACTGGCAAGGCTTAAAAGAGTATGCGACCACCAAGCCAACACTGCAGGAAATATTAAGGGGGGCTCTATAAAAGAGGAAAAATTGCAAGAATATCATTGAACAGAAATATAGACACAATACAGAAAGAAAGACTTCAAATGTAACATGAGGTCAATAAAAACATATCTATCAATAATCACTCTCAATGTGAATGGCCTAAATGCGCCCATAAAATGACACAGGGTTGCAGATTGGATAAAATGACAGGACTCATCCATATGTTGTCTACAAGAGACCCATTTCGAAACTAAAGATACACCCAGATTGAAAGTGAAGGGATGGAGAAGCATCTTTCATGCCAATGGGCCTCAAAAGAAGGCCGGGGTAGTGATTCTCATATCAGATAAATTAGATTTTAAACTGAAGACTGTAGTCAGAGATACAGAAGGACACTACATCATTCTTAAAGGGACTATCCACCAAGATGATCTAACAATTGTAAATATCGATGCCCCCAATATGGGAGCAGCCAATTACATGAGAAAACTATTAATCAAGATAAAGAGTCATATTGATATGAATACATTGATAGTAGGAGATCTTAACATGCCTCTCTCAGTAATAGACAGATCATCCATGCAGAAAATCAATAAAGAAACAAAAGGATTGAATGACATTTTGGACCAGATGGACATCATAGATATATACAGAGCATTCCACCCTAAAGCAAAAGAATACTCATTCTTCTCAAGTGTACATGGAACCTTCTCCAGAATAGAACACATACTGGGTCACAAATCAGGACTCAACCGATTATTCCCTGCATATTCTCAGATCACAGTGATTTGAAACTGGAGCTCAATCACAAGGAAAAGTTTGGAAGGAACTCAAACACCTGGAAGCTAAAGACCACCTTCCTTAAGAATGTTTGGATCAACCAGGAGATCAAAGAACTTCAACAATTCATGGAAACCAATGAGAATGAAGACACTTCGGTCCAAAACCTATGGGATACAGCAAAGGCAGTCCTAAGGGGGAAACACATAGCCATCTAAGCCTCACTCAAAAAAATTGAAAAATCCAGAATACAACAGCTGTCTCTACACCTTAAGAACTGGAGAATCAACAACAAATTAAAGCAGCTCCACACACAAGAAGGGAAATAATCAAGGTTAGAGCAGAGATCAATGAGGTAGAAACTAGAGATACAGTAGAATGTAACAATGAAACTAGAAGCTGGTTTTTTGAAAGAATCAATAATATCGATAAACCATTGGCCACACTAATCCAAAAGAAAAGAGAGAAGGCTCAAATTAATAAAATTATGAATGAAAAGGGAGAGATCACAACTAACACCAAGGAAGTAGAAACAATCATCAGAAGTTATTATCACAGTTATATGCAAAAAAGTTAAGCAACCTAGATGAAATGGATGCATTCCTGGAAAACTATAAACTGCCAAACCTGAACCAGGAAGAAATTGACAACCTGAATAGACTGATACCTAGTAACAAGATTGAAGCAGTGATCAAAACCTCCCAAAAAACAAGAGCCCAGGACCTGATGGATTCCCTGGGGAATTCTACCAAACTTTCAAAGAAGAAATAACACCTATTCTCCTGAAGCTGTTTCAAAAAATTGAAGCAGAAGGAAAACTTCCAGACTCTTTTTATGAAGCCATCATTATCCTGATCCCCAAACCAGGCAAAGACCCCACCAAAAAGGAGAATTTCAGACGAATATCACTGATGAATATGGATGCTAAGATTCTCAACAAGATCCTAGCAAACAGGATCCAACAGCACATTAAAAAGATCATCCACCATGACCAGGTGAGATTCATCCCTGGGTTACAAGGATGGTTCAACCTTCGCAAATCAATCAATGTGATAGAACAAATCAGTAAGAGAAGAGAGAAGAACCACATGGTCCTCTCAATTGATGCAGAAAAAGCATTTGACAAAATCCAACATCCGTTCCTGATTAAAACTCTTCAAAGTATAGGGATAGAGGGAACATTCCTCAGCTTCATCAAATCTATGAAAGACCCACAGCAAATATCATCCTCAATGGGAAGAAGTTCACAGCCTTCCCGTTGAGATCAGGAACACGACAAGGATGCCCACTCTCACCACTCTTGTTCAACATAGTATTAGAAGTTCTAACAACAGCAATCAGACAACAAAGAGAAATAAAAGGTATACAAATTGGCAATGAAGAAGTCAAACTCTCTCTCTTCGCAGATGATGATTCTTTATATGGAAAACCCAAAAGACTCCACCCCCAAACTACTAGAACTCATACAGCAATTCAGTAACGTGG
>PISX010028940.1:0-20807 GCA_004024625.1 Mellivora capensis | reverse complement strand
TCTTCTGCCCCCGTAGAGATCCTGACATCCCACTGGCGTCTTCTGCCCCCGTAGAGATCCTGACGAGTAGAATTTTGATCTCAGGCTGATTTCATGAGTGATCGGAGTTCCTTGGTAGGTAATCAGCTCACTTTAGGGGACAGGTTGAACCAGAGCATCCTCCTAGCTCCCCGCCATCTTGTCTCCCTCTTATTTTGATTCCTCCTGGATGTATCTTGATATCTTTTTTAAAGGACATAACTTTCTTAGGATAACAGGGGTTTAAAAATTGGTTTACCTATAAGGGTAGCATTGATTGGGGAAAGGGGATTACCTTGAAGTTTTACTCTATATGAATATTAGCGAATAAAAGTAAAGAAAAGAATGATCTATACTGAACTAAATTGAATTTAAAAAAAAATAAAAAAATAGAAATGCAAAAGTAAAACATGAGTATATGTATCAAAAATTTCAGGTTAAACAGTTATTATGGAATTTGATGTACCGGACATCTCACTGTGATGGTAAATAGGCTAAAGAAATCTATATAAAAAATAAGAAAGATTAAAAAAATTAAAAAATGAACCAGAATAGTGGGAACAAATTAAAAATTAAATGTTTTATCTATGAAGTAGAAGTGATGGTTCTCTTCTTAGCTGGTTGGCTTTCTGGGGGAGGGGCCTGCCATGTGGGTTTTCAGGCAGTGTTTCCTGAGATAAGTCCTCCCGCCCCCCCCCCAGGGGGTGGTCTCTGAGGAACCTGGGCCTTTAGGCTTTTGTTCTCTGGAGGTTTTTATGTCTGTTCATTTGTTTTCTCTCCCCTTGGCAGCTCCAGATGGTTCTTGGAGGCTTAGAGGAAAGCAAACTGCACCCAGACCCCCCTCCCAGAGAGAATCCCCAGTCCATTCCCCTCTGGGAGCTGCCGAGCAGGTTCCCAACTGCGATCTCTGGGGACACCTGTGTGTCCTGCTTGTACTTATTTTTTTTTTAATTTCTTTTCAGCGTAACAGAATTCATACATAGTTTTACACCACTCCCAGTGCTCCATGCAATGCGTGCCCTCCACAATACCCATCACCAGGCTCCCCCAACCTCCCACCCCCTGCCCCGTCAAAACCCTCAGGTTATTTTTCAGAGTCCATAGTCTCTCATGGTTCATCTCCCCCCCAATTTCCCTCAACTCCCTTCTCCTCTCCATCCTCCTAACCACTAGACCACCAGGGAGCGTCCTGCTTGTACGTAAAACCACAACAGTGGCAGCTGTCTGGACAGCTCCAGACCACCAGAGAGGTTCCAAGCAGAGATTGCACACTGGGATTTTCCCGCTGTCCCGGGCTGGGGGTGCTTAGACTTTCCGGGTCTGAGAGCACCGGGCTGGCGCTGGCACGCACCTCTCTCAGTAGAGGGGGTGGAGTGCGTTTCAGGCTCTGCTAGCTTGGCATGGTGCACGCATGGGGACTGCTAAAAGGCTCTTTCTGCCCCGCGAGTGTCCCAGCCCCTGCCACACGCCAAGAGCCCTTAGGAGGTCTCCTCATGGCTCAGGGACCAAGACCTGGTTTCTCCACTGCAGTCTCTCTGACTCAGTGCCAGGGGTGTCTGTCCTCTGTGGGGGACTTAAATCCCTATCCCTAACCATTCCCATTCCCAAAATTTCCCCCTGTAATCCTTTGCTCTTTTTGAGTGCTTTATATCAGACTTCAAATTAATTCTGGTCCCCAGTTGTAGGACACTTTCGTATTGGGTATTACTTTCCAATGGGTCTCCTCTGGTGGCTCCCTCCCCCTTTTGTTTATCTTCGGATACCAGTCTGGCATTCCCACTCTGCTTTACCTGCCCACTGGCATCTTCTGCCCCCGTAGAGATCCTGACGTGTAGAATTCTGACCTCAGGCTGATTTCATGGGTTATCAGAGTTCCTTGGTAGGTAATCAGCTCACTTTAGGGGACAGGTTGAACCAGTGCCTCCTCCTAGTTCCCCGCCATCTTATCCCCCAAGACTGACATTCTTAACACAGGTTCAAATGCACCTTTATAAAGTACATGGGATTCTCCAGGAAGTCAGACTTTCAGATGTGCCTAAATTTCATTTCTCACATTCTAAAGCCTTTGAGACTCTGCCCTCATCTCTCATCTCTGATTTGAGAGTTGACACTAATGTATTTTCCCCACTGAGATAAAAGATGAGATCTCACTGGATCTCATTAGAATAAGCCAACCAGCATCCCTTTAATTATTCTGTATTTTTTTATGATTGAATTTTAATAGATTCATTTGCTTCTCAAATTTATAACAATTTATATTGAAGTCTGCATATACTAATCTTTAAATTGAGTCTAATAATTTCAATTAAGTTTCAATAGTAAAAATCAGTAAAAGACATACTATTCTGACTTTGGGTTTAGTAATATGGTTTTTATTTAAGTCCTTGAGCCACCAAATGTCCTATTGATTATTCCTTTACTCTATCCCTGGGTATAAGCCAGACTCCAGGGAGATATTTACTTCATATTCTAACTAATGAATCGAGATACCAGGATAGAAACAGTCCCAAAATTCTTATTTCCTAATATCTTTAGCAGTTGTCAAATGTCAGTGACATTCTAATGAGCATGTAAAAGTCACATCTCCTCTTAGAGCTAACATCATAATGAAAATCAAAAGGAGCTTCTTTATTTTGGGATAAACTGGAGTCTATTTTCCAAATATGATCCAGTAATATTCTCCTAATCTTCTAGAAAATGCATAATTATTTTTTCATTTGTTTAATGTTTGCTCTAAGTTATTGTTTCTCTAGATATCCTGGATAACACAATCTTCAAGTTTCCTACATCTGGTTTCTGTTATCTAGGAATCTCTTATCAACAGCAGATCATTGATCATGGCTTTATTTGGATTATATTTTTATCCTTGTTCTCATAATTTTCTTTTATCATCAATACCTTTAGCAATACCAAAGTAATCCCACAAATGGACCATCACTATATTAACTTTTGAATCATTTGGGCAATTTCAAAACCACTTTGAAAACCTTTTATTGAAATTTAATCTAGCTCAATCTAGAGAACATTGTTATCCTAACAACACTGAGTACAATGAGCAATGAAGTTGGTATATTTCTTTATTAAAAAAAAAAAAAAAAAACTTAAAAAACTCTCTTAGTCAGTTTTATGCTTTGAAGAGATAATTATATTAAACATTTTGTTAAATTCTTCATGAAATACTGCATTTTCAGGTCTAAATATGTATTAGTAGACCACTGGTGCCATATGGAAATGCCACAGACTGCATAGTTTATTTTTTAACATCTTAAATTAATTTTTTTCAGTGTTATAAGATTCATTGTTTATGCAACACTCCCAGTACTCCATGAAATACATGCCCTCCTTAATAGCCATTACCAGGCTCACACATCCCCCACACCCCTCCACTCTACAGATCTCAGTTTGTTTCTCAGAGTCCACAGTCTCTCATGCTTCGTCTCCCCCTCCAATTTCCCCACTCACTCTTCCTTTCCCTCTCTTAATATTCTCCATGTTATTCCTTATGCTCCACAAGTAAGCAAAACCATATGGTAATTTACTTTCTCTTCTTGACTTATTCCACTCAGCATAATCTCCTCCAGTCCCATCCATGTTGATACAAAAGCTGAGTATTCATCCATTTTTTAGGCCTAAGTAATATTCCATTGAGTATATGTACCATTTTTCTTTATCCATTCATCTGTTGAAGGGCATCTTGGATCTTTTCATATTTTGGTGTTTGTGACCACTGCAGTTATGAACATTGGGGTACAGATGGCCCTTCTTTTTACTGCATCTGTATCTTTGGGATAAATACCCAGTATTGCAATAGCAGGGTCATAGGGTAGTTCTATTTTTAGTTTTTTTAAGGAATCTCCACACGGTTTTCCAAAGTGGCTGAACAAATTTGCATTCCCACCAACAGTATTAGAGGGTTCCCCTTTCTACACATCTTCTCCAACACACGTTGTTTACTGTCTTGTTAATTTTGGCCATTCTAACTGGTGTAAGGTGGTTTTGATTTGAATCTCCCTAATGGCTAGTGATGATGAGCATTTTTTCCTGTGTCTGATAGGCATTTGTATGTCTGCACTGGAGAAGTGTCTATTCCTGTCTTCTGCCCATTTCTTGAAATTATTATGTTTTTTGCATGTTGAGTTTGAGGAGTTCTTTATAGATCTTTGATACGACCCATTCGTCTATAGTGTCATTTGTGAATATCTTCTCCCATTCCGTGAGTTGCCTCTTTGTTTTGTTGATTGTTTCTTTTGCTGTGCAGAAGCTTTTTATCGTCAAGTCCCAAAAGCTTATTTTTTTTTTTTGTTTCCTTTGCTTTTGGAGATGTGTCTTAAAAGAGGTTGCTGTGACTGATGTTGAAGAGGTTACTGCCTATGTTCTCCTCTAGGATTTTGATAGACTCCTGCCTCATGTTGAGGACTTTCATCCATTTCAAGTTTATCTTTGTAGATGGTGTGAGAGTGGGGATACTGGTGAGCAGTATTCCCAGCACCATTTTTTGAAAAGACTGTCTTTTTTCCACTGAATATTTTCCCTGCTTTGTCAGTTTATTTGACCATAGAGTTGTGGGTCCATATCTGTACTCTCTACTCTGTTCTATTGATCTGTGTGTCTGTATTTGTGCCAGTACCATGCTGTCCGGCTGACCATAGCTTTGTCATAAAGCTTGAACTCAGGCAATGTGATAACCCCAGACGTGTTTTTTCTACATTTTCTTGGCAATTTGGGATCTTTTCCAGTTCCATCTAAATTTTAGGATTGTTTGATCCAGCATTTTGAAAATTGCTGCTGGAAATTTGATCAGGATGACACTGAAAGTATAGATTTCTCTGGCCATTATAGACATTACAACAATGTTTATTCTTATGGTCCATGAGCATAAAATTCTTTTCCTTTGTGTGTGTGTGTGTGTGTGCTCTTCAGTTTCTTTCATGACTGTTCCATAGTTTCTCGGATACAGATATTTTACCTCTTCAGTTAGGTTTATCCCCAGGTATCTTATGGTTCTTGGTGCTATTGCAAATGGAATTGATTCTCTAATTTCCCTTTCTATATTTTCATTGCTAGTGTATAAGAAAGCAACTGATTTATGTGCATTGATTTTGTATCTTGTCACATAACTGAAATGCTGTTCGAGTTCCAGTAGTTTGGGGCTGGAGTCTTTTGGGTTTTCCATATAAAGTATCATGTCATCATGAAGACAGAGAGAGTGCATAATTTAAACCATGTAAATTATTTTCACACAGTTCTGGTTGAAAATTTTAAGATTAAGTTTAGTGTAGGGTTGTTTCTTTGGCCTGATCTCTCTGTTGTTTTCTTTTAAGATTTATTTATTTATTTGACAGAGAGACACACACAGAGAGAAGAACATAAGCAGAGGGGGAATGGGAGAGGGAGAAGCAGGCTTCCTGCTGAGCAGGGAGCCCGATGTGGTCCTTGATCCTAGGACCCTCGGTTCATGACCGGATCTGAAGGCAGACGCTTAACAACTGAGCCACCCAGGAGCCCACTTTTTGTTTTCTTATGCCTGCCCTCTCGCTGTCTCTTCAAATGATCATTCCTATGTGCACCAGTGTCCATTTTTTCATTCTATATGTCCTATTCTCTTATCCAAAGGACAGGAATCAGGGCCACCTTGATGTCTCAGTCAATTAAGCCTCTTCCTTTGGCTCAGGAAATGATCTCTGTTTCCTGGGATAGAGGCAGGCACTCCTTTGAGCAGGGACCCTCAACAAATGGCTTGATCCTCTCCCTTTGCCCTTCCCCCCACCACTCTTCCCCTGGCCTGTACTTTCTTTCTCTCAAATAAATACATAAAATCTTAAACAAAAAAAGTAGTCAGTTTATATTAGGACATCCACATGTCCCCATTTTAAGTTAACTATTTCTTAAAAACCTTACTTCCATATACAGTCACATTGTGATGTTCTGGTAGTTAGAAGTTAACATTTGACATTTTGAAAGATAGAAATAAACCCATAATATAATATAAATGAAAGTTCTCATTTTTATTGTTGTTGTTGCTAGTTTGTTTTTACTACTAGAAAATATTCTAATTTTATTATGAATCATTTTTAATTTTTTTCTTTATTGACATATAATGTATTATCAGCCCCAGGGATACAGGTCTGTGAATCGCCAGGTTTACACACTTCACAGCACTCACCATAGTACTTACCCTCCCCTGTGTCCATAACCCCACCACCCTATCTTGACCCCCCCAGCAACCCTCAGTTTGTTTTGTGAGATTAAGAGTGTCTTATGTTTTGTCTCCCTCCTGATACCATCTTGTTTCATTTATTCTTTTCCTACCCCCAAAGCCCCCACATTGCATTTTAACTTCCTCATATCAGGGAGATCATATGATAGTTGTCTTTCTTCAATTGACTTATTTCACTAAGCATAATACCCTCTAGTTCCATCCACGTCATCACAAGTGGCAAGATTTCATTTCTTTTGATGGCTGCATAGTATATATTACATCTTCTTTATCGATTAATCTGTTGATGGACATCTAGGTTCTTTCCATAGTTTGGCTATTGTGGACATTGCCGCTATAAACATTTGGGTGAACGTGCCCCTTCGGATCACTACATTTGTATCTTTGGGGTAAATATCCAGTAGTGCAATTGCTGGGTCATAGAGTAGCTCTATTTTTAACTTTTTGAGGAACCTCCAAGCTCTTTTCCATAGTGGTTGCACCAGCTTGCCTTCCCACCAACAGTGTAAGTGGGATCCCCTTTCTGTGCATCTTCAACAGTACAGTATCTGTCATATCCTGACTTGTTAATTATAGCCATTCTGACTGGTATGTGGTGGTATCTCATTGTGGTTTTGATTTGTATTTCCCTGATGCTGAGTGATGTGGCACATTTTCTTGTGTCTGTTGGCCATCTGGATGTCTTCTTTGTGGTCCTCTGCCCGTTTCTTGATTGGACTCTTTTTGCACACTGGGTGTTGAGTTTGAGAAGTTCTTTATAGATTTTGGATACTAGCCTTTTATCTGATATGTCATTTGCAAATATCTTCTCCCATTCTGTAAGTTGTCTTTTGGTTTTGTTACCTGTTTCCTATGCTGTGTAAAAGGTTTTCATCTTGATGAAATCTCAATAGTTCATTTTTGCCCTTGCTTCTCTTGCCTTTGGCAATGTTCCTAGGAAGAAGTTGCTGCAATTGAGGTCGAAGAGGTTGCTGCATGTGTTCTTCTCAAGGATTTTGATGGATTCCTTTCTCAGATTGATGTCTTCATGCATTTTTAGTCTATTTTCGTGTGTGGTGTAAGAAAATGGTCCAGTTTCATTTTTCTGCATGTGGCTGTCCAATTTTCCCAACACCATTTGTTGAAGAGAATGTCTTTTTTCCACTGAACATTCTTTCCTGCTTTGTCAATGATAAGTTGATCGCAGAGTTGGGGGTCTATTTCTGGGCTCTCTATTCTATTCCATTGATCTACAAGTCTGTTTTTGTGGCAGTACCATACTGTCTTGATAATGACAGCTTTGTAATAAAGCTTGATGTCTGGAATTGGGATCCCACCAATTTTCACTTTCTTTTTCAATATCTCTCTGGCTATTTGAGGTCTTTTCTGGTTCTATATAAATTTTAGGATTATATGTGCCATTTCTTTGAAAAAAATGGTTGGTATTTTGATAGGGATTTCATTAAATGTGTAGATTGTTTTAGGTAGCTTAGACGTTTTCACAATATTTGTTCTTCCAATCCATGAGTATGGAACATTTTTCCATTTTTTATGTCTTCCGCAGTTTCTTTCATGAGTACTTCATAGTTTTCTGAGTATAGATTCTTTGCCTCTTTTGTCACGTTTATTCCTAGGTATCTTATGGTTTGGGGTGCAATTGTAAATGGGATTGACTCCTTAATTTCTCTTTCTTCTGCCTCGCTGTTGGCATAAAGAAATGCAGCTGATTTCTGTGCATTGATTTTATATCCTGACAATTTACTGATTTCCTGTACAGGTTCTAGCAGATTTGGAGGGCAGTCTTTTCTGTTTTCCACATATAGTATCATATCATCTGCAAAGAGTGTTAGTCTTACTTCATCTTTGCCAATTTGGATGCCTTTAATTTCTTTTGATTGTCTGATTGTCATAGCCGAGGCTAGGACTTCTAGTACTATGTTGAATAGCAGTGGTGATAATAGACATCCCTGCCGTGTTCCTGACCTTAGCAGAAAAACTCTCAGTTTTTCTCCATTGAGAAGGATATTGGCAGTGGGTTTTTCATAGATGGCTTTGATGATATTGAGGTATGTACCCTCTATCCCTACACTTTGAAGAGTTTTGGTCTGGAAAGGATGCAGTACTTTGTCAAATGCTTTTTCAGCATTTATTGAGAGTATCATATGGTTCTTGTTCTTTCTTTTAATAATGTATTGTATTACATTTATTGATTTGCAGATGTTGTACCAACCTTGCAGGCCTGGAATAAATCCCACTTGTTCGTGGTGAATAATCCTCTTAATGGTCTGTTGGATTCTATTGCCTAGTATTTTGGTGAGAATTTTCGCATCTGTATTCATCAATGATATTGGTTTGTAATTCTCTTTTTTGATGGGATCCTTGTCTGGTTTTGGGATCAAGGTAATGCTTGCCTCACACAATTAGTTTGGAAGTTTTCCTTGCATTTCTATTTTTTTGGAATAGTTTCAGGAGAGTAAGACTTCATTCTTCTTTAAATATTTGGCAGAATTCCCCTGGGAATCTGTCTGGCCCTGGGCTCTTGTTTGATGGGAGATTTTGATGACTGCTTCAATCTCCTTACTGGTTATGGGTCCGTTCAGGTTTTCTATTTCTTTCCGATTCAGTTGTGGTAGTTTATATGTCTCTAGGAATGCATCCATTTCTTCCAGATTGTCAAATTTGCTGGCGTATAGTTGCTCATAATATGTTCTTCTAATTGTTTGTATTTCCTTGGTGTTGGTTGTGATCTTTCCTCTTTCATTCATGATTTTATTTATTTGGGTCCTTTCTCTTTCCTTTTGGATAAGTCTGGCCATGGGTTTATCAATCTTATTAATTCTTTCAAAGAACCAGCTCCTAGTTTCTTTGATATGTTCTATTTTTGTTGTTGTTATTGCTGTTGTTGTTCTATTTCATTGATTTCTTCTATGATCTTTATGATTTCTCTTCTCCTGCTGGTTTTAGGCTGTCTTTGTTATTCTTTCTCCAACTTCTTTAGGTTTAGGGTTAGTTTGTGTATTTGAGAACTTTCTTGTTTCTTGAGAAAGGCTTGTATCGCTATGTATTTTCCTCTCAGGACTGCCTTTGCTGTGTCCCACAGATTTTTAATCATTGTGCTTTCATTATCATTTGTTTCCAGGATTATTTTTCAATTCTTCTTGAATTTCCTGGTTGACCCATTCATTCTTTAGAAGGATGCTCTTTAGTCTCCATTTATTTGGGTTATTTCCAATTTTCACGTGTGACTGAGTTCTAGTTTCAGAGGATGTGGTCTGAAAATATGCAAGGAATGATCCCAATCTTTTGATACAAGTTGAGGCCTGATTTATGACCCAGGATGTGATCTAATCTGGAGAATGTTCCATGGGCACCTGAGAAGAATATGTATTATGTTGCTTTGGGATAGAATGGTCTGAATATATCTGTGATGTCCATCTGGTCCAGTGTGTAATTTAAGGCCTTTATTTCCTTGTTGATCTTTTGCTTGGATGATCTGTCCATTTCAATGAGGGGGAGAGTTAAGGTCCCCTACTATTATTGTATTATTGTCAATGTATTTCTTTGATTTTGTTATTAAGTGGTTTATATTGTTGGCTGCACACATGTTAGGGGCATAGATATTTAAAATCTGGAGGTATCTTTGGGTCTAATATGAGTTTCTTGTAGACAGCATATTGATGGGTTTAGTTTTTTTTATCCATTCTGATATCCTGTGTCTTTTGATTGGGGCATTTAGCCCATTTACATTGAGGGTAACTATTGAGAGATATGAATTTAGTGCCATTGTACTGCCTGTAAGGTGACTGTTACAATATATTGTCTCTGTTCCTTTCTGATCTACTATTCTTGGGCTCTCTGTACTTAGAGGACCCCTTTCAATATTTTCTGTAGAGATGGTTTGGTGTTTACAAATTCTACTAGTTTTTGTTTGCCTTGGAGCTTTTTATCTCTCCTTCTATTTTATTTTTTTTTCTGGGTTTATTAAGGTATGATTGACAAAAATTACATATACTTAAAATGTAAGAGTCATTTTTTAAAATTTTCTTTTAATTTCATTTCTTTTCAGCATAACAGAATTCATAGTTTTACAACACACCCAGTGCTCCATGCAATGCGTGCCCTCCATAAAACCCACGACCTGGCTCCCCCAACCTCCCAATCCCCGCCCCTTCAAAACCCTCAGGTGGGTTTTCAGAGTCCATAGTCTCTCATGGTTCATCTCCCCCCCAATTTCCCTCAACTTCTTTCTCCTCTCCATCTCCCCATGTCCTCTGGGTTATTTGTTATGCTCCGTAAATAAGTGAAACCATATGATAATTGACTCTCTCTGCTTGACTTATTTCACTCAGCATAATCTCTTCCAGGCCCATCCATGTTGCTACAAAAGTTGGGTATTCATCCTTTCTGATGGAGGCATAATACTCCCTAGTGTATATGCACCACATCTTCTTTATCCATGCGTCTGTTGAAGGGCATCTTGGTTCTTTCCACAGTATGGCGACCGTGACCATTGCTGCTATAAATATTGGGCACAGATGGCCCTTCTTTTCACCACATCTGTATCTTTGGGGTAAATACCCAGGAGCGCTATTGTAGGGTCATAGGGAAGCTCTATTTTTAACTTTTAGAGGAATTTCCACACTGTTCTCCAGAGTGGCTGCACCAGCTTGCATTCCCACAAAGAGTGGAAAAGGGTTCCCCTTTCTCCACATCCTCTCCAACACACGTTGTTGCCTGTCTTGCTAATTTTGGCCATTCTAACTGGTGTGAGGTGGCATCTCAAAGTGGTTTTAATTTGAATGTCCCTGATGGCTAGTGATGATGAACATGTTTTCATGTGTCTGATAGCCGTTTGTATGTCTTCATTGGAGAAGTGTCTATTCATATCTTCTGCCCATTTTTTGATATGATTATCTATTTTGCGTGTGTTCAGTTTGAGAAGTTCTTTATAGATCCTGAATATCAATCTTTTGTCTGTACTTTCATTTGCAAATATCTTCTCCCATTACGTGGGTTGCCTCTTTGTTTTGGTGACTGTCTCCTTTGCTGTGCAGAAGCTTTTGATCTTGATGAAGTCCCAAAAGTTCATTTTTGCTTTTGTTTCCTTTGCCTTTGGAGACATATCTTGAAAGAAGTTGCTGTGGCTGATATCAAAGAGGTTACTGCCTATGTTCTCCTCTAGGATTCTGATAGATTCCTGTCTCACGTTGAGGTCCTTTATCCATTTTGAATTTATCTTTGTATACAGTGTAAGAGAATGGTCAAATTTCACTCTCCTACATATACCTGTCCAATTTTCCCAGCAGCATTTATTGAAGAGACGGTTTTTCTTCCACTGTATATTTTTTCCTGCTTTGTCGAAGTTTATTTGACCATAGAGTTGAGGCTCCATATCTGGGCTCTCTACTCTGTTCCATTGGTATGTGTGTCTGTTTTGATGCCAGTACCATATTGTCTTGGTGATCACAGCTTTGTAGTAAAGCTTGAAATCAGGTAATGAGATGCCACCAGTTTTATTTTTGTTTTTTAACATTTCCTTAGCGATTCGGGGTCTCTTCTGATTCCATACAAATTTTATGATTTTTGCTACAGCTCTTTGAAAAATACCGGTGGAATTTTGATGGGAATGGCACTAAAAGTATAGATTGCTCTAGGAAGTGTAGACATTATAACAATGTTTATTCTTCCTATCCAAGAACATGGAATGGTCTTCCATCTTTTTATGTCTTCTTCAATTTCTTTCATGAGTGTTCTGTAGTTCCTCGAGTACAGATCCTTTACCTCTTTGGTTAGGTTTATTCCCAGGTATCTTATGGTACTTGGTGCTATAGTAAAAGGAATCTATTCTATAATTTCTCTTTCTGTATTTTCACTGTTAGTGTATAAGAATGCCACCGATTTCTGTACATTGACTTTGTATCCTGCCACGTTACTGAATTGCTGTATGAGTTCTAGGAGTTTGGGGGTGGAGTCTTTTGGATTTTCCACATAAGTTATCATGTCATCTGCGAAGACAGAGAGTTTGACTTCTTCCTTGCCAATTTGGATACCTTTTATTTCTCTTTGTTTTCTGATTGCTGTTGCTAGGACTTCTAATACTATGTTGAACAAGAGTGTTGAGAGTGGGCATCCTTGTCTTGTTCCTGATCTCAACGGGGAGGCTGTGATCTTCTTCCCATTGAGGATGATGTTTGCTGTGGTTCTTTCATAGATAGATTTTATGAACTTGAGGAATGTTCCCTCTATCCCTATACTTTGAAGCGTTTTAATCAGGAACGGATGCTGGATTTTGTCAAATGCTTTTTCTGCATCAACTGAGAGGACCATGTGGTTCTTCTCTCTTCTCTTATTGATTTGTTCTATCACATTGATTGACTTGCGATTGTAGAACCACCCTTGTAAACCAGGGATGAATCCCACCTGGTCACGGTGGATGATCTTTTTAATATGCTGTTGGACCCTGTTTGCTAGGGTCTTGTTGAGAATCTTAGTATCCATATTCATCAGTGATATTGGTCTGAAATTCTCCTTTGTGGTGTGGTCTTTGCCTGGTTTGGGGAACAGGGCCATGCTGGCTTCATAAAAAGAATCTGGAAGTTTTCCTTCTGCTTCAATTTTTTGGAACAGCTTCAGGAGAATAGGTGTTATTTCTTCTTTGAAAGTTTGGTAGCATTCCCCAGGGAATCCATCAGGTCCTGGGCTCTTGATTTTGGGGAGGTTTTTGATCACTGCTTCAATCTGGTTACTAGATATCACTCCATTCATGTTGTCACTTTCTTCATGGTTAAATTATGGGAGTTTATATTTTTCCAGGAATGCATCCATTTCATCTATGTCGGTTAACTTATTTGCATATAAGTATTGATAATAGCTTGTGATGATTGTTTCTACTTCCTTGGTGTTAGTTGTGATCTCTCCCTTTTCATTCATAATTTTATTAATTTGAGATTTCTCTCTTTTCTTTTGGATTAGTGTGGCCAATGGTTTGTCGATCTTATTGATTCTTTAAAAAAAAACAGCTTCTAGTTTCATTGATACGTTCTACTATATCTCTAGTTTCTACCTCATTCATCTCTGCTCTAACCTTGTTTATTTCCCTTCTTGTGGGTGGAGTTGGTTTAATTTGTTGTTGATTCTCCAGTTCTTTAAGGTGTAGGGACAGCTGTTGTATTCGGAATTTTTCAAATTTTTTGAGGGAGGCTTGGATGGCTATGTATTTCCCCCTTAGGACCGCCTTTGCTATACCCCACAGGTTTTGGACTGACGTGTCTTCATTCTCATTGGTTTCCATGAATTGTTTAAGTTCTTCTTCGATCTCCTGGTTGATCCACGCATTCTTAAGCAAGGTGGTCTTTAGCTTCCAGGTGTTTGAATTCCTTCCAAACTTTTCCTTGTGGTTGAGCTCCGGTTTCAAAGCAGTGTGATCTGAGAATATGCAGGGAATAATCTCAATCTTTTCTATCGGTTGAGTCCTGATTTGTGACCCAGTATGTGGTCTATTCTGGAAAAGGTTCCATGTGCACTTGAGAAGAATGAGTATTCTGTTGTTTTAGGGTGAAATGTTCTGTATATATCTATGAGGTCCATCTGGTCCAATGTGTCATTCAATTCTTTTGTTTCTTTATTGATTTTCTGCATGGATGATCTGTCTATTACTGAGAGAGGTGTGTTACGATCTCCTACTCTCAATGTATTCATATCAATATGACTCTTTATCTTGATTAATAGTTTTCTTATGTAATTGGCTGTTCCTATATTGGGGGCATAGATATTAACAATTGTTAGATCATCATGGTGGATAGTCCCTTTAAGAATGTGTAGTGTCCATCTGTATCTCTGACTACAGTCTTTAGTTTAAAAACTAATTTATCTGATATGAGAATCGCTACCCCGACCTTCTTTTGAGGCCCATTGTCATGAAAGATGTTTCTCCATCCCTTCACTTTCAATCTGGGTGTATCCTTAGGTTGGAAATGGGTCCTGTCGTTTTATCCAATCTGCAACCCAGTGTCGTTTTATGGGCGCATTTAGGCCATTCACATTGAGAGTGATTATCGATATGTAAGTTTTTACTGACATCGTGTTACCATTGAAGTCTTTCTTTCTGTAGATTGTCTCTATATTTCTGTACAATGATATTCTTGAGGTTTTTCCTCTTTTATATAACCCCCTTAATATTTCCTGCAATGTCAGCTTGGTGTTTGCGAACTCTTTTAAGCTTTCCCGGTCTTGGAAACTCTTTATCTCTCCATCCACTTTGAATGTCAGTCTTGCTGGATAATGTATTCTTGGCTGCATGTTCTTCTCATTTATTGCCGTGAATATATCTTGCCAGCCCTTTCTGGCTTGCCAGGTTGCTGTGGACAGGTCTGATGTTATTCTGATGGGTTTTCCTCTGTATGTAAGGAGCTTGTTTTTCCTAGCTGTCTTCAAGAGAGTTTCTCTAGAATTATAATTCCTCATTCTTACTATCAGGTGTCTCGAGGTGTTTCAAGAATCTAACGTCTTGGGGGGTGGACCGTTCTGCTTCCAGCACATCAATGCTGTTTCCATTTGCGATATTTGGAAAATTTTCATGAAGAACACTTTCGACAATATCTTCTAGACTTCTTTCATTGTACTCCCCTTCAGGTTTTACAATAATTCTGACATTGGAACGTTTCATGGCATCATTTATTTCCCTGATTCTGTTTTCGTGGCTTCTAAGCTATTTGTTCCAGGCTTCCTCCTGATCCTTTCTCTATATCTGTTTGTCCTCCAGATCACTAATTCTATCTTCTGTCTCAGTTACCCTAGCTTTTAGAGAATTTAGATTAGATTGGAACTCATTGAGAGCCTTGTGAACATCATCCCTGGTGGCTTTCAGTTCTGCTCTAATATTGTGAATATCATCCCTGGCGGCTTTCAATTCTGCCCTAATCTATTCCGTTTGGTCGTCCATGGATTTCTCCAACCTAGCTATTGCCTGGATAATTGTTAGCCTGAATTCCCTTTCCGAAATAATGTCTATGTCGGTAGCCATTAGCTGTGTTGCACAGGGCCCATCCTCTGAATGTTTCTTCTGCTGGGCATTCCTCATCCTAGTCATTTTGGTGAGAGAATGGTTGTAGCTGGATGTATCAACCTTGGTGCAGTGAAGGGTCACCCTGGTATTCTTCTGAGCAATCAAGAGTCCCCACCCAAATAAAAGAAAAAAAGAGAGACAGCAAAAGAGAGAGAGAAAGAGAGTAAGGGAGTTAGAGACAGGAAAAAAAAAGAAGGATAAAAGAGAAGGCTCAGCCCAAATGGGCCCCAAGGTAAGGTTTGTGAAGTATACAAACAAATACAGACAAACAAAAAAGACTGCTAAATGTATATGACAAGAGAAGAAAAAAATATATACATATATATGTAGAAGCAAAACAAAGGAACAAACAGACAAACTAAACAAAACAAAACAAACAAAAAAAAGAACCTCGTCAAAAAGAACCCTAAGTATAAGATTTATATACTACTAGGGCAATCACAAATATATAAAAATACTGGTAGGAGAAAAAGATGAGAGAGTGGTTGTAAATTCTCAGTGTGGGCGAGGAAGTTTATTTTGATTTTTCCTGGATGTATCTTGATATCTTTTTTAAAAGATGCAACTTTCCTAAGATAACAGGGTATTCAAAATTGGTTTACCTATAGGGGTAGCATTGATTGGGGAAAGGAGATTACCTTGAAGTTTAACTCTATTATAATATTAGTAATAATATAATATTAGCAAATAAAAGTAAAGAAAAGAATTATCTAAAGTGAAATTTAATAAAAAAAATTAAAAATTACAAAAGCAAAAGAAAAACATGGGCATATGTATCAATAATTTCGGGTTAAAAGGTTATTATGCAATTTAATGTACTGGACATGTCACTGTGATGGTAAATAGGCTAAAAAACTATATACAAAAAATAAAAAAAGATTAAAGAAATTTAAAAATGAACCAGAATAGTGGGAACAATTTAAAAATTAAACGTTGTATGAAGTAGTACTGATTGTTGTCTTCTTGTCCGGTTGGCTTTCTGGGGGAGGGCCCTGCCACGTGGGTTTTCAGGCAGTGTTTCCTGAGTTAAGTCCTCCAGCCCCCCTCCAGGGGGTGGGCTCTGAGAAAACCTGGGCTTCAGGATTTTGTTCTCTAAAGGTTTTTATGTCTGTTCCTTTTGTTTTGTCTCCCCTTGGCAGCTCCCGATGGTTCTTGGAGGTTTAGAGGAAAGCAAACTGCACCCAGACCTCCCTCCCAGAGAGAAGCTCCAGTCCCTTCCCCGCTGGGTGCTGCAGAGCAAGTTCCTAGCTGCGATCTCTGGGGACACCTGTGTGTCCTGCTTGTACTTACAATCACAACAGCAGCAGCTGTATGGGCAGCTCCAGACCGCCAGAGAGGTCCCAAGCAGCGAACGCACACTGAGATTTTCCCGCTGGCCCGGGCTAGGAGCGCTCAGACTTTCCGGGTGTGAGAGCGCCCAGTTGGCGCCGCTGCACGCCTCTCTCAGGGGAGGGGGTGGAGCGCATCTCAGGCTCTGCTAGAGCGGTGCTGTGCACGTGTGGGAGCTGCAAAAAGGTTGTTTCTTCCCTGCGTGGGTCCCAGCCCCTGCTGCATGCCAAGCGCCCTTAGATCTCCTCTCGGCTCAGGGACCAAAACCTGATTTCTCTGATGCACCTCTCTAGCTCAGTGCCAGGGGTGTCAGTCCTCCGTGGGGGACTTAAGACCCTCTCCCTAAACATTCCAATTCCCACAATTTCCCCCTGTGATCCTTTGCTCTTTTTGAGTGCTTTCTATCAGACTTCAAGTTAATGCTGGTCCCCAGTTGTAGGGCACTCTCGTATTGGGGTATTAATTCCCAATGGGTCACCTCTGGTGGCTCCCTCCCCCTCTTGTTTATCTTTGGACACCAGTCAGGCATTCCTACTCCACTTTACCTGCCTGCTGCTGTCCTCTGTCCCCGTAGAGATCCTGACGTTCCACTGGCGTCTTCTGCCCCTGTAGAGATACTGACGTGTAGAATTCTGTTCTCAGGCTGATTTCATGGGTGATCGGAGTTCCTTAGTAGGTAATCAGCTCACTTTAGGGGACAGGTTGAACCAGTGCCTCCTCCTAGTTCCCTGCCATCTTGTGCCCCCCTCTCATTCTATTTTCAATGATAGCCTTGCTGGATATAGTATTCTTGGCTACGTGTTTTTCTCATTTAGTGCTCTGGATATATCATGTCAATTCTTTTTGGCCTGCCACATCTCTGTGGATAAGTCTGCTGCCAATCTAAATTTTTACTATTGTATGTTACAGCGATCTTGTCCCAGGCTGCCTTCAGTATTCTCTCTTTGTCGGTAAGACTTGTAAATTTTACTCTTAAATGAAGGGGTGTGGACCTATTCTAATTGATTTCGAAGGGGGTTCTCTGAGTCTCCTGGATTTTGATGCTTGTTCTCTTTGCCATATTAGGGACTTCCTTTACAATAATTCTCTCCAATATACCTCCTGCCCCCTTCTCTCTTTCTTCTTCTTCTCAATCCCAATTATTCTAATGTTGTTACATCTACTGGTATCATTTATCTCTCGAATTCACCCCTCGTGGTCCAGTAGTTGTTTGTCTCTCTTTTGCTCAGTTTCTTTATTCTCTGTCATTTGGTGGTCTATATCACTAATTCTCTCTTCTGCCTCATTTATCCTAGCAGTAAGAGCCTCCATTTTTTATTGCACCTCATTAATAGCTTTTTTTGTATCAAATTGGTTAGATTTTTTTTTTTTTTTTACTTCTCCAGAAAGGGCTTTTATTTCTCCAGACAGGGTTTCTCTAATATCTTCCATACCTTTTTTGAGCACAGCTAGCAACTTGAGAATCATCATTCTGAACTCTACATCTGACATATTACCAATGTCCATATCAATTAGGTCCCTAGCCTTCTGTTCTGCCTCTTGTTTTTTGTTTATTTATTTATTTATTTATTTATTGTGGTGAGTTTTTCCATATTGACTTTTTATCCAGATAAGAATATATGAAGGAGTGAATAAAATACTAAATGGGTGGCAAAGACCCCAGGAAAATATGCTTTAACCAAATTATAAGAGAACCCAAATTGTGAGGGGGAAGAAAGGGCGTAAAAAGAAGTGTAGAATAAGAATTTAAAAAAGAAAAAAAATAAAGAAAAAACTATAAAAGAACATGTATATATTAGACTGATGAACAGCACACAGTCACCCACTAAATTTTGGGAGTATTTTGGTCTCTTAGAAGAAACTACCAACCAAAATTTTAAAGAATGAAAAACATATATAAGGGTAAACATGATGAAGGGATGTTGTATAACTATAAAGATGAATTTTTTTTTAATTTCTAAAAAAAGATTTGATAAGATAAGTTGGTTGGGAGACTAAAGAAGAGGAAAGTGGAGACAATTTGCTCAGGCTGTAGGCTAGAACAATGCCCTGTGCTAGTTTTCGGGTATATTTTGATCTATTAGAAGAAGTTGTATCACAATTTTTTTTGAGAAGAAAAATCCTTATGTGTATACAGAAAATAAAGTTAGATACAATGAAGGATAAAATATGACTATAATAATGAAGGTTCAAAAAGATTTTTAATGAAAGTTTTTGTTAAGATAAACTAGTTAAAAATGTTAAAAGAGGAAAGTGTAAAAGTTAAAAAATTGGCATGAGAAAAAAAATAAAATAAGAAAAAAATTAATTAACTTTGCAAGACTAAAGAATCATGGGGAGACACCATGAATTTCATGCTTTGCTTTCTCCACTTCTGGAATTCTGCTGTTCTCCTTGGTAAGTGAACTTGGTAGTGGCTGGAATTCTTGCTGATATTCTGGGGGAGGGGGCTGTTGTACTGATTCTTAAATGTCTTTGCCGCAGGTGGAATTGCACTGACTTTGCCAGGGGCCAGGGACCAGGCTATGTAATCCACTCAGGTTCGCTTTCTGGAGCTTTTGTTCCTTGAAAGCTTTCCATAGAGTTCTGGAGGATGGGAAGGATGGGAGGTTGGGAATGAAAATGGTTGCCTGACCTGTAGGAGCTGAGAGCTTGGAGCTTCATTCTCCAGTGCTCAATTGGAGGAAAAAGCTCAATCACGCCCACCTATCTGGGCTCCAGCTGCACTCTGAGCCCACCCAGCCTGCGACCATGCATCCCCACCTCTGCACACAGCCCCGCACAGAATCCCAAAACCCCCACAGATCCCCACACTCCTCCTAGGGGCCCTCCTGGATCCTGTGGGATCCTGGCTCACAGAGCAGTAGCCTGTGCACAGATCACAATTTAAGGTAACCCCGAGTTGAGAGCTCACTCCCTGCCTCTTTCTGTGTAGCCAGCTGGCTACGTGCAAGATCTGTGACACTCAGACACTCCCCGATTCTTCTGTGACCCCGCAGAACCTGAGACCACACTGTCCCTGTGTGGGCTTCACCTCAGATTAGCCTCTGGAGCGATACCCCTCAATGGAGCAGACTTTTAAAGTTCTGATTATCTGCTCCTTTGCTCTGCCACTTGCCAGGAGCCAGCCCCTCCCCCTGCAGTCTATCTTCCTGTCACTTTGGATTCACTTCTCTGCCTGTATTACCTTTCATAAAGTGGTCAATTTTCTGTTCCTAGAATTGCTGTTCTTCCTCCCCTCAACCTCCCACCAGAACTGCAGGAGCTTGGAATGGCCTTAAAAGCTATCCAGCTGATCTGCTACCGGATGCCACCCCAGTTTGCCACCTCTCCTACATCCTGACTCCTCCCTTATGAGTCAGTTTTGACATAACAAGAAACTTAAGTTGTTTTTGTGTAAAATCCTTAAGATCTTTCTGGACATATTTTGTCTGTCAATAACTCATTACATCTTCATTTCCTATGATTTGTTTCTGTTTTTGTATGTGCTCTCTGATTTCATTAATTATAATGTTCAGTACAATGTTGAAAACAGAGGAAAATTCACAAATATATAAATAGTAATTGAGACTTCATCAAAATGAAAATCTACCATAAATTGAAGGAAACCATCAATAAAATTAAAAAAACAGCCTAACAGGAGGAAAAAGATATTTGCAAATTTCAAGTCTGACCAAGAGTTAGTATCCAAAATATATGAAGAACTTATAAAACTTAACACTGAAAAAAACAATGACCTAATTAAGAATGGGCAGAAGGTGGTATCTCAATGTGGTTTTAATTTCAATCTTCCTGATTGATGATGAATATTTTTTCATGTGTCTGATATCCATTTGTATGTCTTCATTGGAGAAGTGTCTGTTCATATCTTCTGCCCATTTTTTGATATGATTATCTGTTTTGTGTGTGTTGAGTTTGAGAAGTTTTTTACAGATCCTGGTTATCAACCTTTTGTCTGTTCTGTCATTTGCAAATATCTTCTCCCATTCCGTGGGTTGCCTCTTTGTTTTGTTGACTGTCTCCTTTGCTGTGCAGAAGCTTTTGATCTTGATGAAGTCCCAAAAGTTCATTTTTGCTTTTGTTTCCTTTGCCTTTGGAGACATATCTTGAAAGAAGTTGCTGTGGCTAATATCAAAGAGGTTACTGTCTATGTTCTCCTCTAGGATTCTGAGGGATTACTGTCTCATGTTGAGGTCCTTT